>DWMG01002192.1:0-13662 GCA_018244855.1 Elbella merops | reverse complement strand
GAGGAGGTAGTTTTTTCTCTCTAATTATCAATTTTGTATGCCATACCAGCAAAACGTACACGTGGACCGTCACGGTCACGGTCACGGTCATTTACCATTCAGGACGGCCGTTTTGCGATGTGGGTGATCTATTTACCAAGCGTATGGATACCCCAGGTTTCTGATGGGGTTCGTGAAAGTGTCGAATGTCAGATATTCCTATCCTCAACAGACTTAATGTGCTTCTTCTCTCTCATCATTCAGGCACTTCTGACAATTATTTTTTATTGTATATGTACATATATGTATTGGTGATGGACTCCCTTCCTGTTCCTTACTGGGACGGATAACATGGTAAATAATTGGCGTTAATATTTACCCCTTCAAGTAAATGCAGGAGTGATGTTTATAAATGTGTGTGTGTTTGTTTGTATACTTACAGGATTTTCCTGTTAATAATTGGTCGCGTGTTTGTACATAATCATTATGTGTATGTAAATGGCGTTAAAGGCTACGGAAGTCCGTTGATATTTGTGAAATTTTATTAATATTGATAACTGCAAAAACGGCAGGATGTTCGTCAGTTTGTTAATGAATTTTATCGATGGCTTAATTACGGTTGATGTTTTCGAACCGTTTAATTTGATGCTAATTCGTTTTTTTCCTCGTTATCCTTGAACACTTGGTCAGCATCGGACTGTGAACTGAACTGGTTGTTATTAAAGGAGAGTCGAGTCCAGCGGTGGGGAAAGGGGTTATGGGAAGATGTTTTGAACACACTTAGTAATACAAAAGAAAATATAGGTCAGTACCTACTCTATCATTGAAAGTTAGATCTATAAATATGTTTCTACATAAATGTGTCTCTACATTCATCTCTAGCCAATAAGTTACTCCTCCCTTAGCTTTTAAATCAATACCATTCGGTTATCACCAACTAATCCACATTGGGACATAAACGTAAAACAGTGAAACGTTGGTGTGTACTACACTCCTCTGTGTACCTCTTCGGGGATTACAGGCATGATGTTATATTCTTTTTTATTTATCGTCAAAGTCATACACTTATTTGTTAAAGATACTTCTTATTTTGCTACGTCTCTGTTGACATTAGACAAGACGAAATTTCGTTAGCACTGAAGCCATTGGAAATCCTTGCTCTCTGTCTACCGTTATGAGAATACGGCGTGATAATACAAATGTAGGTATGTTTTTTGTTTATTTATTTTTAATTTTCTGTTTATACTATTTGACACAGATTTTTCTGGAGATGTCCATTTAACGGTTATATTCGCAGAGGTGGGTGGTTGTGGAAACGTTATGCGCTCGTTCCGTATTTAAATGTGTTAGTTTTGAACATAATTCTATATTATACACAATATTTAGTGTTTCCTGCCAACTTCTAGCTAATTGAGGGGTATAAATTAAAATTTATCGGTTCCGCCAACAATTTATTATATGTTTAATATTCTATAAGAATATTAATGTTTTCTTATTTCATCGCAAGTCGTCACACGCGTCTGCCGCAATGGGACAGCGTGGTGATATATGCCGCGCATCGGCAGAGATTGAAGCTCTATTTTGTGTGGACTGCAGCAAGAGAAACAGATGAAGCGATAAATTGAGTTTTTAGAGGATAACTGACAATATTGTTGGGTATGATGACATAAGAATTCCACTTATATTACATATTATCACGATTACCTACTTTCCATAGGGGTAGGCAGCGTATACTACCATTTACACACAAATATATAAATGTCTCTCGGGGCATTTCCAACAAGCGAAATCAGTTAATTCCGCTGTGTTGACAGATGTTACCAAAAACGCTCCGTTTCCAAACCGCTCCGCTTGTCACAGTGCCCATGGTCTACGGAGATCAAATCTGTGTCACGTCGCGTCAATGTGCCACCAATTACCTCTTTGTGTCACACCAACTGCTCGTTGGCGTTTTTGTGTGTGTATCTAGACGAGATCTTAGCTCTGTGGCTGGTGGCATAGTGTCTGCTATGTTGATATGGTCTGAATCATCAGATGCAGCCTCTATTAGCCGAATAAATAGCAAGTTGAGGGTTGTGGGTTCGATTCCCATCCGATGCAAATGTTTATGTGTGAAGCATTAGTGTTTGTTATGGGTAGGTATGACATTATCTGTTCATGTTTTTTTTAAAATATATAATGCGGGTTATCAGCTGTCTGGTTAACATAGAACAGGCTCTGTCAGCTTTGGATCAGATATCTGTGTAATATATGAAATTATTATTATTATAAATGGCAATAAACGTACTATGCATGTATGTAAATGAAATCAACTTAACTATTATATGTTTAACTCAACCTAACATTATGCCAGTTGTTTTAGACACACATAATGCTATACAAAACTAAGTGCTATCACAGTGGTCTACCATAACACTACAAAAACAAGAATGAGACGGTCACTTGAAGTACTATTATGAAATTGCCAAACTCTATAGTTACCAATACTCTTTATACTTGAGATAGAGTCACCGCAGCTCTACCCGACCTCCCCGCTGCCACTGGCGCCGTACAGCGCTGATTGCATCTGCTCACGTGTTGACAATACACCACTAATCTTGAATCGCACCGCTCAAACACGTTACATCTGTATAGATGAGTTATATTCAAGAGATTAGGGGTCTTTCTATCTATCTTTAGCACATCTTTTATTAATTCAAGAAATATATATAAAGATTTTAGTCATTATTTTGTGAATGATATAGTTTTGATGTAATGAGTTGTTGGTTTATAATTATTTTGTTTTTATGAAAATATTATTATGATTCTACTATGATCATTTTGAATGAAATGTTTGATGGGACGTATTATTTTAGTAGGTTTGTAAAACAAATTGCAATAAAAGCAAGAAATTTCAATAAAATATTTACACTTATTTATTACACTGTTACTAAAATAATTGAATAAATTAAACTATCATTTTAATTACCGTCGCTTATAAACTCGTATTTGTCGGTGTTAATTAACATTTTATTTTATTTATTTACAATTGTTTGTGTATATTTTGTAACAATTATTATTTAGCAATTTGATTTATGAATAACAAATTATATTCGAATTATTTAATTGTTATTCTTCTATAGCGTGACCAGGTATGGTTGATCATTGATGACGCTGATATTATTATCAAACTGATTCCTAAACTATTCTACCCTCAGGCACCCTCTGTTCCCCCTGCTGGCGTTGATCTTCGAGAAGTGTGAGCTGGCGACGTGCACCCCGCGCGACCCTGGAGTCGCCGGTGGCGACGTCTGCTCCTCAGAGTCCTTTAACGAGGATATCGCAGTCTTTAGCAAACAGGTGAGATTTTTGTGGACAATTGTTTGATGAAACTGCCCAGCGGTCAACCGGGCAATGATCCAGATGTTAGGTATTTATTTCCCGTCCTGGTAGATTATTTATTCCATTTTTTAAGAATTTGCTGTCACATAAATAGATATTTTATTCATGTTCATAATCCAAATTAATGGGCTCATATCTTTTTTTTATATATACAATAGTTCAGGAGTTATAAACTGAGTTTTCATAGTTTTATTTATCCTATATCTGAACAAAAATCTTATCATTTGATTAAACCAGTAAAAGTATTTGTCGAATATAAATTATTATTCTTAATGTCCACGAAATAAAAGGAAGTGATTCAGAAAACAGCGGGAAGAATATGAAGGCCTTTTGAAAATCTTATTACGTTTTATTAAGTTGTTATTATCTGAAAACAATCGTTTTCAACAATGTTGAGTCCGTGCCTTTTATCTCGACAACAAAAGCTTTCGACGTAAAAAGTCGAGCTCAGTTTGCGGTTATCCCATGGCCGGATTCCGTTTCATATCCACGCAAACATCCCTAGAATCGAAACTCATAAAAATCCACAACTCCCAATCGGATTCCATATACAAAACCCATTTAGTGGCACCATACGAAAATTACGAAAGAGAGAATGCGCGGCCGAATAACTTTGTGCCGTCGCACCTGCCTCCATTACCCATCAGAATTAAAAAGTGAAAAAAAAAGCGCGCGAACGCATTCGGATATTAAAATGTCGCGCGCAAAATGGTGTCCCGTAAATCAGTGGCAGCAATTTCTTCGGAATAACGATTTAGTAACTATAAAGCATAATTAGCAACGGTAAATCAATAATTGGATTGTGTAGGCGTCGCCATATTGATTGTTTACGCGCCATTTTCCTCGGCATTACCGTTTAGTTCCCAAGTTCGATGCTTGTTAGCTGGTTTGTATGCGAATTCGATCACTGCGCAAATTAGCTCTCGTATCGGCGAACAACAATCGATTTGCTACGTTTTTATATTAATTTCCATAATGCATGACTCGCCTTACCATATTGAAGATTAAAAATAACGCAGCCCGATCCTGGCTAGCTAAACGACTTCCATTTTTGAATTTCGAAAACATAAACAAATTAGTGAGGATCAAAATGCTTTTAACAACTCTATTTATAATCTGTGCTTGTGGTCAAAGTACCTTTAAGCGCACTAATAGCAGAGTAACATAAATATTCGATATTAAAACATCGTCGTTAATTAAGTTCAAATTGTTCATTTCGAATACTAAATTTCCTACAAAGCTTTTTAAATTTAATAAACATGCATTATGCAGAAAGTGGCTCGGCGTTTATCCAATATTTCATTATCCAGTTCCGATAATAACATTATACAAATCAACATGCCTGAGGTAACACCTATTATTTGGACGACAAAAAAGGCCACGTAAATGGAGTCATTTTGTATCAATTCGGCTTTGTAAAACAGGTAATCTGGACACAAACCGACAATCAACGGCCGGGTAATTTTCTCATAAATTTATTATACCGCAAAATCTTTGTGGGTTTTTCTTTTTTCTGGCACAATAGGCTGAATAGGCGTTGACACGTTGCGGTGGGATGCAATTTAAAAAACACTCCGACGTCTTCGCCTGACATTAAAACGTCAAACATCAGTTGCGAGTCCGGAAGTGAGTTGGTACGGGTGTATACATACATACGTTTCACTTTTTAATAGTAGATACGTAGCACAATGATATTTATTGACCATTTATCAGTCAAAGACTTGGATGTGCACTAATTATTGAAATCAAATTGTATTTATAGCCGCAATATTGCATACGACTACGACCTTTGGGACCTGCTGGCGATAACTGACGTCGAGCAGACGACAGTGTCATGGAACTGACCGTGTATTATTAATTATTTATTTACATAAACATGGGAGCATCCACGATATCGCCGCGCCAATATCGAAGTGGAATAATTATTGTATGTAACATAAATAACAAAATCAGTATCGAGCCGAGGGTAGTTGTCGCTATAAAAAATTAATAATAATAATATCGCTAACCGATTACGCTTTAAAATGTCACATATATCATACGTCCGCACATGTAACACGTACGTACAAACGCTAATCACCGGTTTTAATTACGCCAATAAAACGTTTATCGGTGGTGGTGGCACGTGAAATCGCAGCAAAAAGAGATAAAAATTCGGACCTCCCGCTCTAGCGCACTTTAATAAGCAACGTCCATAATTCATCGACGCACCGAATAAATCATAAACGGTAAAGTGTTTATTTTCAACGTACTTAATATGTTATAAATTTATTTAAGTGGCATGCGGTACGATTGTGGAATGATTGATATAGTGCTCTCCGGCGAGCGATCGGTTCGCCTGTGATACTGTCATCCGCGCGTCATCGCCGCTCAATAGCGCATCACTAGCACTACAGCACAGTAGTGATGCGATTGAGTGACCGCTTATCGATTCGAGTGCGTACCTTGTCAGCCGGTGGATACGCGAGATCTTTTATTGGCGTCGCTCCTAACTCCGCTTTATTATCAAAATAAATATATACACGTACATGTGCGTACGCGTCGACGGGCGAGTTTAACGGTATTTATTGGGCTATCGGCCGATCGATCTAAAGTATCGCAGCCGCGGCCGCACTCGCTATTTGTACTCGTTTGCCTCAACAATTTAAATTAATGAGGTACGCGCGGTCACGAATCAATGTCTCTACATTTTATAATCGTTAATGAGTTGCGGCCAGGAGAGCGCGGCGTCTTTCTTCTTGCGTCTCGGCGATACGACGCGTTCCGATTGGACGTAACTGGACGTTGAAACAATTGTGTGCATTACGATTTAGGTGTGTGTGTGTCTAGTTGTCTCTAATTACAATTATTATCATATCACGTGATAAAATTAAATGATGCCGAATAAAAAAGTGCAGCATGCGAAATAATTAATTGGTCTGAAGTGTGTGATATTTAATGGAATTCAGTGGAATAATGGAAATAATTACGGGAATTTTAATTGTCGATGAGCGAACGATACTGGAACACACACTGAAGAGAGTAGCAAAGTAATGAATGCCTGTGGGAAGTTTCGTCAACTTACAAAGGTCAGATCACCATGTTCCCGTTGGGGTAGTTGAAATGGACTATACAATAGAAGATAGATTTATATTTCTTATACGCAAAACTAAAATACACGCGATTACGTACAATAGCGCAATAAGAATCAGTGATAACGGAAGCAACAATGAAATAGCAGTCAAGGAAATTAAACCCAGCAATAGAGTGTGGAAATTAACGACTAGTTTCCGAAGCAGATTCGGTTGGAAGACAACAAAGAGTGGTGCGAGCAACAATGTGTTAAGCCGATCGTCACGGTGTGGGCAGGACGGCAACTGGACTACAACACACGCATCGTAGTCATTAAGACCATCTGTACAGTTACAGATATTGATGATAGAAAAAGTTATGGAAAATATTCAAAAATCCAACTGGACAGTTACATTTTTTGAAATGGAATCGAAACAGGAATAATTAAATCAATAACTTTTAACAAACAGGAATTCAATAACTTTTAGAAACAGGAGAAGTTTTATCGAAACTAATAAACTATTGTAAATAATGAACCAATGTAAATTCTTTTTTCCACAATAACATTAAAGACAAACAAACGTGTCGACAGACACAAATATAGCGATGTTTCAAAAACAAAATACGTAGTTACAAAATCCATATTTAGCCCATTTTGTAAAGTCATGGGACCGTGAAAATCCTAGACATCATACATAGCTGTTTCAACCAGAGGGAGCTGTCTGAAGTCTATTACACAAAAGAAAGAATAAACAGATGCGTTAGAACGGCTTCGGGTTACGAGTGCGTGCGCAGCGACTTCGGTATGCAGTTTAGATATACATCTCAGTATGTTAAGCAGCCGAGCTAGGTGTAAATATATGCAACCGTCGTTTAATAGCTGGAATAAATGAATTCTAATATTATAATTAAGAACTCGCCGTCGATATTTGTCATGGACACGCTAACGAACAAATCCAGCCATAAAGTTTTATATAACTCGCCTCACCTGTCACCGCATTATGCGTATTCTGATTACGGCCGTTAGAAACAATTATGGAATTATATTTATTGCAATTATTGTGTACAATTACGATTATTGCCTTCACTGTTATCCTCCATAATGGTACGATAGCACGGAAATGTACATAAATAGCCATAAGTTTTAATTGAAACGTTTTTGCTGTCAGTGGCATCGATCGGTCACCTCTTTCGCCGGTCCTCATAATAATTCCTTTTGTATAAATTATTTTATTAGTTGTAGCGTCATATAAATTATTGTTTTAAGAGTCTATAGCGTTCAGTGTACGTTTGGTTCATAAAATATTATCGTTTGTTTTATGGCGTGCGGCGTCGTGTGAAAAAGTTGTAACTGTCTGCCGCTCCGTCCACTTGACGATGATCTATTTGTAGAGGTGTCTTGATTTAGAAACCGGCTGCTGGATGCGCAGCGGCGTTGGCCAAAACGAGATATCCTCTTATCTCGGAATTAATTTTAACAGCGCATCCAACCACGCGATAAGTTAATTTCAATTCTACACGCATCAAATTCTGTCAATGACTATCGGGAACGTGGTTTTGTGCCGTTTCAAAACGATCTAGGACCCGATAGATGTTCTTTTGTGAGTCGTATAAAAGATCACAAGAGAAGTTTGTATCTTTTATGCCGTCCGCATTGTCGTTTGTCTGCGTGTTTACATCTGTCGTCGTCTGTTTAGCCGCGATTGTCGGCTGAGGGGATTTGGACGCGCAATTGAAGCTGTGTCGCCATGATCCAATTCGGTGTTTGGCGCGGAAATAAAATAAATAATGGCGGATCGATGCAGCTGCGCCCGCGCACCGCATATATTCATTAGCCGAGCGCGCCAGAGTGGAACCGCGATACGATACGTTTTTTGTCTCTCGCTCGCACGTAGCGTTTGCGCTTTTTTTTTCAAACGCATCGGCGATTTCGTTTTATCGTCCCCATCGAGTGGTTTTTGCTACTCGAAATTCCTTACGCGACATGTCGGTCGGGATCGCAGCCGAAATTCAGGTTGCACTGAAACAGCCCTCAGCCCTTCAACATCGAGAGCTTTGGACGGTTTTTTTGTTCACATTTCAAATTTAATGCCTGGCGAAAATTCTTTAGATACCAACGAAATTTATGGCTTTATACGAGAAATTAGGTGAAATTGTACTTGACTGATGAATGACTGTCCCGCAAATATAATGATCTGTCTCGTTTCATTCACATGGAAGACGTTAAAAAGTATTTAATTGCGGGTCTCGATGAAACATAGTCTTTGATGGAAACATGGCATTTATGGCTTGTATTTAAAATGAACAGCGAGCTTGGAATCAATCGACTCCAATTAGCACCGATTAGTATCTTTAATTAAACTTTTTTCTCCCACTCGTGCAGGAAGATGCACACATTACCGAATACTTAATTGAAACAAAATGACATTTACTCAAAAAAGAATACTAAGTCCAATAGATATGTGTCAAGTCCGGGGATGGATATATGTACAATCGAGAAAGCTCTACTGAAGTCTTGAAAACTAAAAGGTCAGCAGTGATTCTAACAAGGCCAGTTACCTTGCCTTGCCTTAGACAGTTACTGCCTTAGACAGAAATTGAAAAAGAAAGCGAAAAGTGTGATGAGACTCGACCCTATATAAATGGGACAAGGTGAAGACAAAAAAGAAGGAGACTAGCGGAGTCACGTTGACGTAACTTGGCCCCATGATCAATGATGCAGCGTAGAAATAGGTGCAAGTGTTCTAAATTTATAACGTCAACAATAGTACCACCGTCACGCCATTACAAGGTCGTGACGATTGAAATTGTAATTAAATAGATTCTATTATTGTCGTGTAAAATTTCAATTAACATTCGCGTGACAATGGCGACAGTAGATCAGATTGAGACGTAATATTTCTATGTAATTGAAAATCTTCGTGTTTTGTTAGTACGCTATCCGTTGTAAGTGTTCCAGCCGGGATGTTTATTACATGTGCAGACCATTAAAATCGTTGATAGAACTTGTAGTTATTACTGCGTTTATCTTACAGAGCCAATGCCTTACTGAGCTGGAGAGACCTCGTTGAGCAAATCAATTCGATGCGTGTAGGTACATCTTAGGTGGTCTAAAACATTTTTTATTCCGAACGAGTGTAGTGTTATCAGAGGTATGTCGATAAATTGTGAGCGAAACTTGGGGTCAACGACTTAAAAAATAAATGCACGTTATTAAGGGAATTCGCTTATAAACTTAGCGTAGTGATTGAGGCCCGGCCGCGGCGATAGCGTGAGTCGCTCAATTAGGCTGACACGCCGCGCCGGCCGAGTTTTTGTCCGCTTAAAACGGCATTAATATGCCGATGTACTAAACATTACGCTCTTTCATCACTACCACGTCACTGCCGTTTCGATACAACGGCTCACATTCCGATAAATAACTAACGTAATTTGATACGTCGCTGCAAGGCCACAGCGGCCATCGACGGGTTCCTTTTTTGAAAATCGAACACGACTCTATTGCCAGTCGCGCGCCATTTTTACAGCTTTGAAATTTATATTGTAATTAATTGGCGCCGAATAAAAAATCGTATAAGTCGCGTTCAAAATTTGCTCCACGTAATAAATGTAATTAAACAATAAATACGCAGCGGTACCGAGATATACGATTGAAGATTTGCACACGAGTCGTGTGTTAATCGTGTGTTGGTTCATTTAATTAATATATTTTTATTTTACAAAGTGTCATACGAGAGCGATTAACAATCCGTTTTTGGCAGAAAGCGCGCGCTGCGGTCCAGACTGGTGCGCAAAAAGCAGAGGGCGAAGTCGCCCGCCAGTGGTATGGCGTTTTTTTTTGCCTGGACGTCAGAACCTCGCGATAAAAATGGACGCCAAATGAGTATTAATTCGCACCGGTTAATAATGACATAAATACACTAGGTGCGCGCCACAGACATACAGGCCGATTGTGATTGGCATCGTTAACGTCAATTAAATTTCGTCTTTTTTCCTCGCCGAACGCGGCCACGGGGAATATATTCTTACAAATAAACTAACGCGGCCCACTCCCGACCTGTCAAATTCGCGCAAAACGCGCGTTCATTTCGTTTTACGCATGCGTCAATCTAATTTGAAATGTACATACTCGTATAACCGTCGTATAAATATCCGCAATTATTCGTCATTATTTCCGCACAATTATATGTAACACAACATATTGATATCGGTTTGTTATTTATTACATTATTATCCTCTGAATTGATACATTAACCTGTTATCGGGTGCCAAATTAGATTTTTGTTGGAACGAGCAGTTAACGAAACGTATTCATGCGAATAGCGTTCTTGTACCGTTTTCTTTAATGATGAACAAAGTACATATATTTGTAATTCTATTAACACATCGGTATGCAAATTTAAAATATATCACAGTGGGACAGTTTGAGACAGCGGGTTTTGTCAACAAATTCCAAGTTTACTTGTATTGGCGTATTAGGAGAGCGGAAAAAGGAAATGTGAATACGCATACGAATAGGTACACAAGCGCGGGAGCTAGTTCGTTTATTTAGTATCTAAGTACGGTGTGAGGAGAGTTTTTAGTTGGTCTATGGTCGATACGAGGTTCGAGCGTCCAAATTTGGCTCGGGTTTTCGAATTATGCGTTGCTACAGGCGAAAAAGCAACTCGCTTGATCTAAAAATAAAGCCGAAGCCTCGGATCTCCCTGTATACAGTGCACAGATAATTACAAGGGTCGCAGGCGCATTCCTCGCGACACGTCGCGTCGACGCTCCCGATTTCTTAGCCGCCGTCCCATCGCACCGCCGCTCGCAAATGGGCATGCGTTTGGAAAAAAAACAACAACCGTTCATTGTGGCTCATTCTATTGCTATTGCGCATGATAAACGGTTTAAAAATATTTGTATAAATATGTATTCGCACGTCTCAATGATTTTTTGTAACTATATAATGTGTACCTAGGCACTGTCTGGCGGACGCCGCGACAAGGTTATCGATTACATTTTCGTCGTTTTAATCTGTCGCTTGTAAAATTCGCCAGGAGCGATTAAAGCGGCCGCGTCCATCGCTTTAACCTGCGCGTGTATCTGCGAAAATAATAAAAAAAACACTTATTATGTATTTGACAGGAGGGCAAGTTCCCCAGTGCACGGGACCGTTATAGCGAGATCTATCACCGCGCCGTGTGTTTAGGAAATAGTCTTGCATTTCGAACAGCGCAGCGATTCGACGGGTCAAGTAATTTTGGTCGGTAAATGAATGAATGGCCAATGTACGTTGGCACTCTGTGTAGTAGAAACTGTGAGTAACGGTAGATCCAAGGGCTTCCGCGGGTAAATAAGGGTGAGTGCGGTGGCAAGGGGCGGGGGTGACCAGTCAGAAGCAGCTGACGTGGATTAGAGGGTGTTTTTACCTACAAACGTAGGGTAGGACGCTATGTAGGCATGGTGGTGTCTGCTTATGTTTTTGCTTCTATTGGAGATATTTATATTTTAAACCACCTACGTGATGTTTTGATTTATTTGTTAAAACCACAGAGCATTACAATTATAATCGATCCGATATATAATTATAATGGTATTAATTGTTTCTTAAATTTTATAAACTGCGGTAGGTACGTGTTGATAGAGCATAATTTATTTTCTCAAATCGAGTCTTATAGGTACCTACATGTTGGGAAATGCAGACTTCAGGCTTAATCCTCAAGAGTTTTGGTTTAATATAAATGTAACATAAGGCAAAGATGATTCCTAATAACGTTTCTAGACAGATCATGATAGGATATGACAGACATTAGTAAATCAAGGAAATTTTAATTATATATTTCAAACAGAACCAGTATAGTCCTATTCTCTCTTTCTCAATCTCTTCCTCACCTCTGAGGATTGTGACTCCTTCTTATCCTGTCCACGATTAGTTTCTACTGCTTTCTTTCAGCCGCCTAATACATATCCGCACTGTTAAGTATTTCCAGTTGTTAGTAGATCTATTCTGGTCGCCATTTAGGCTTTCGGTTATTAAATCTTTTCCATCTATACCTAATAGTATCTTCTAACTACGTGAAACTGATATGTCTGTAAAAGAATTGATAAACTATCCCTTATGATATAATGAGCGTATAAAGTGTAATTTGGAATTAGTGAGCATCGCCGTAAAAGAGAAATGTATAGATATTAATGACAAGACAATCAGCACATAAAGCGTTCTGTTTTACCATCCTTTATTCCCTTTTTAACACAGGTAAATATTGTAATGACAGTTAAATCAGTTGTAATTGTAAATAGGAATGAAGTAAGTATATAATTATATACAATTGCTATGTACTGATGATGGTACATAATGGATGCGGATGATAAACAAATCCATTGTGGCTGACATGAAAATGATTATGTATTTAACTGTTCTGCAGCCTCTTACGTTCTGTATTTTACAAATAAAACCTTGAGTTTTGTTACTCTGCCTTCATTTTCTTATTATTAATAATTCAATATTTATGATAATTTAGTATTATCATAAAAAGTCAATTTTTATAAGTAATAAAGTAGAGAAACAAATGTAAAATTACTTTAAATATCTTTAGTTCAAAAAGTATTCTCATGTATTAATTCTGGTCAGGTGTAAATTGTAATTTTTAAAGCATTATAAAAAAAAAGAAAATTTCTACTAGGTACTGCAGATACAACCCACATATTATCATCCCCTGAACACATCGCCGCGCTACATTATTCACCCCGATCAAGTATTGCCGCGTCCCCTGTAATCATGGCCTAGGTAATTTACTCGAGTCCTAGGTCTAGATATGACAGCTAGAACCACCCCCGCTTATTAAGAGTGGACATAATTTACGTGCCGCGGTGTTCCCCACAATGAAATAATTATTCGTAATTACTACCCGCTACTGATGCTTTGAACTGTATCATTAAAGAATTATTTAAATAATAGCAATTTTAATTTTCTATAATAATTTTCAATTTAAAATTATATAAATTAAATATTTTTTACAGTCAGCATTGGCAGGACATTTCACAATCTGTTCCCAAAGAAAAAATGTTTAACAAAAAATGCGAAAATAATGTAATATTCATAAGTACAACGATAATTTCGCGCGTCGCAGTGCGAAAAGTGCAATCAACCCTCAAGAGCGCGCGGGGTCCGCGCGGCCCCGGAGCCATTGGTCACGCTGAGCAAAACCAACGTTATTTGTAGCAGATCAATCAAGATTACGTCCAGTAATGCGTCTAACCCTCTCC
>DWMG01002191.1:0-13663 GCA_018244855.1 Elbella merops | reverse complement strand
GGCATCCCCCAAACGATGGACCACCTCAAATCGTGCCCTGCGTGCCCTAATACCTGCACCCAGGACGACCTAATGACACTTTTTTCTAACAATAAAATAATTTTTAATCTGTTTACAATCATGAAAATTATGAAGGGGTCGGCGAGTTTTGTACAAAAGGTATTGTTTGGTAGTAGGTAGAAGAACAAATGAAACATAATTATAACTTTACTTAAAAATTCGATACTAGAATAGGTAAATAACAAAGAAGTGGACTTTACAGGGTGTATTAGCATATTATATGCTCTAAGTTGAACACTTAAGCCATCTTCAGTTAGTTCTTTTTCATCCAAAAAGCAAAGTTTTCTGTTATGTGGATGAAAACTGGCATAGAGAAAGGGTAGCGAATGAATAGTGACGTCGCCGTCCGTGGACAACTGCAAACAAACTGGAATGGGGCTGTAAATACAGGATTTTTTGTATGTTGTTGTAGCTAGTTCGACTAATAGGTAGTGTTAATTACTGACAGTTAGTGTTACTGCTCTAAATAACAACAATTGCTTTACCATTTAAATATGCATACGTATTGACTAGCAGGTAAATCTAATAACCTTACTACAGAGTTAGAACGTCTGGGTTTGATTCCAACTGGGAACAAATACTATTAGTGGGACTGATCAAGTGTATTTGTTCAGTGTGTACCTATATAGAGTTCTTTTTATAATATTATGGAAAGCAAATATTTCAAACGTACCCATTTTTATAATTTTTTGGCTATCATAGGGTTCGCCTATAACATTTTCCCGGATGTGGCAATTTTAACTAGAGAAATAAACGTCTAGTGTGGTCATAAAAGGCAAAAACGAATCATGTTTAGAATAGAAGAGATTTGTTCAATTATTTGCTAAAGCACTTGACAAAATTTAAGTAACTGGGATAACACATTATCGTGGTGCAACATCGTTTTTAACGAGTCTTTTTGTCTAAGGTGGTAAAACATTTATACAATTAGTATTTTAAGATTACCTATAATATCTATGGAAGAAATATGTTGTGATCTATATCGCGGTATACAAACAAAACTATTAGCATAACTTCGAGTCTTGAGTAACCGAGGCGGTTTTGTAGGCTTCGGAATGTTTCAGAAATTTCACTTCGAAGACTGTTGAGTCGTCTGCATGCCGTATTTGTATTTAAATCAATATCTCATTGTTCATTATTTAATCCGTAGAAGCACTCGTAACTGTTGAATTTCGATCTGGACGAGGTAAAATATTTACCGGTGCTTGGTTTGTTACCGTGTAATTTTAACATTCGCGTACTTTTGTCTTATGCGTAGTTCATCAGCCCTAAGTTTGTGTCTACATTTTCAGTGACAGTACAGACATACATAAATCGCTTGGAATGTAAAAATTTAAGGCAAACTTTTTTCATCAATTTTATTTAGGTTAAAAACGCTTAATAGAATGTGTAACAAGAACCGCTCTATTGAACAAACCGAGCAAAATTTTTTACAGAAAGCACTAAAACATCCATAAAAAATCTTGTAGGCTCAAGTTATAATTTGTTATCCGAGGTTTGAAAGGCTGTGTGCCTGCGAAGATGTTTTTAGTAATAGTATATGTTTATGTACCTCCACGTAAATCAATGTGCAGTATTTTCTAACATGACGAGAACATATGAATATATTAGTATGCTGGCAAAAACCGTTAAACTTGCTCAAGTTGTGGTAAGTAGGAACTAAAGTTTCATCATCAACATCATCAGTCTATTTTTGTCCATTGCTGGACATAAGCCTTTCCAATCTGCGCCATTGCGCCCTGTCCTAAGCTTGCCGCAACCAGTTTCTGCCTGCAGTTTTTCGCAGATTGTCATTCCCCCTGGCCAGAATGCGACCTGCGATCTGTTGATGTTATCATTATTTTGGTGCTATTATTCGGCAGATGATATTTAAATATTCTTGCGAATTATAATTTTTCATCTCATATCTAATTATGACAATGAATAACACCTACCTCATGGAGGGACGTAAACCTAACTAGTGAAATGTAGGAGTACACTACACTTTTCTGGCTATTGCTTCGGGAATTACAGGCGTGATATTACTTTTTTTTTAATTTACGACTAGAAATGTATAAGCCAAAGTGTGAACATTAAAATTAATTGGTTAATGTTTTCGTTTTTGAATTAAACAAAACTAAAGACAAAACTGAGTGATAAAAGTACGTTGAATTTGGTTAAGAGATAAATATGAAACTGGGCACCGGTACATACAAAATTCATAAAATAATGCACTTTAGATAACCTAATTACGATAATAATTTAATGGAATAGGATGTACAACCTGGTTTCATTAAAGCTGGGACCTAGCCAAAACAATATAACTGTACCTATCGAGCATTATAGGGACACACGATTTTAATTCAGTTCCTTGTCACGATATATGTTTGCAAAGACGATATAGAAATTACACATCCACTTACTGCATTTCACTATTAATTAGATATTGCATCAGGTTACAGACAATCTAGCTCACAAGCGTATCGATCAAAAAATAGTTCAATTCAGAATTCAGAATATAAAAAGGTCAAGTAAAATACGGCAAGCACAGTCATTAGTTGCGACCGTCAATATTTGAAATCAAGAGTCACGTGACAATTAAAAGTAAAGCACGATTGTAATATTAAAAACTAAATGTAAACATATTATTATTCGATATCATAGCAAATTCGATACGTATCATGAAAAAAGTTCTTCCACAAAATATTAAGTTATTTAAATTTGACTATCCATAAAATGGTATTAACGGAACGCGATTGACAAGACAAGTCAAAAATCAATCTCATCTGTCTTCCAGAGGGCGCTTTTAATCGCTCGGCCACGTAAGTCAGGGTCGTATTTTTCATCATTATATTAGTTTCTTACGTTGTTTTTGCATTCTGTGATAATATGTGAGAATGGTATAAAAATATAAACGATAACATATAGTTTTGTGTGCCTCCAGTTCATCCTGCAAGCGGTAAGTCGTTGCGTGCCTACGTCCTTCCGTCAATCTTGGTGAATTAGCATTAATTAAACATCTTAGTCGATATCAGTATTATTATCAACATACAAACAATGTTCGAGACCTTCTGGCTTGACAGTGATTGCGGTATATAACTGCAATAACACCAAATTTACTATTTCCAGATTGTCAAGCCATGTCAAACTTACAACCAAGCCCATACAACAATGTCCACGGACAGCATCAAAATGCGAATCCCGGGCCTCAATATCAATACGGGCAAGTGTCGTCTAAAAACCCGCCTACAGGACTAAAGCAAGATGCCAATTCAAACAGTCCTATGCCATTTGGAGGTTACAATGCAGGAGTTCTGGGAAATCACTTTAACCAAAGCGCGAGCAGCTCACCTGCTTTCAACCATCCCGGGATGCCTCCACCGCCTACAAGTTTACAACCTTCACCAGTTCACCCACCTGTAAAAGCCTCTTTGGCCAATCCTAATCAAATTCCCACACAAAACATTCCCCAGAGCTCAGCTACATTTCAAACTGTACCACCTAACATTACTTCATCTCCATCAGCTTACCCTCCTGGCTATCAGCAACAGCAAATAAATGATAATGCTCCACCTCTCATTCCTTCTAGTCAATACACTCAACTAGTTAATGGACCACTGCCTCCCATGTCAACTCTTGGTTCTTCTGTAACTAATCAATATCCAATGTCTTCAAGTGCATTGAATCCTGCCCCTCTGGTTAATAAACCAACAATATCTGGCCCAAGTGTAATGAGTACTCCCTTTAATCAGAGACCTCTCCCTCCAACATCTATGCCTCTTGGATCCGTGACAAATCAACTTCATGGTGGTTCAAATGCTTCTCCACCTGGCCAATTTGGAAATAATCCTTTAATACCCCCTACAAGTGGGAGTTTAGGGTTTGGGCCTAATTTGGGTCCTCCAACATCTGGTCCACCATTAGGACCACCTAGAATTTTGAATGGTCCTACAAGTAATATGCCAGGACCACCAATTGGTCAACCTGTGTCTGGACCTGCAATGGGACCACCAAAAAGTACTATAGGTCTACCTTCTGGCCCGCCTATAAGCCAGGGATATATGCAGCAAACTAATGGACCACCACAGAAATTGCTCTCTGGTTTTGCACCAACATCAATGGCACCAACAACTCTACAAAGTCAACCAATGATACAACAAGGTTCCTCTCAGCAAAGTTTACCACCTATGAGCCAACCATCTATGCCTCCAATGGGCCAGCCAGCTATGCCTCCTGGGCCACCTAGTGGAGTTAGTGGGCAAAATACACCAATGCAGAATAGATATCCACCAATGCCACAACAAAATTATGTGAATCATCAACCTCCAGCACCACCACCAGGCTTCGGGAAGCAATATCCCCAACAGTATGGTACTCAGGCATTAACACAGCAAATGGGTCAATTAAGTGTGACAAAACAAGGGTTTGACCAGCTGTGGGGGCATCATATGGTAGATTTAATGCAGTGCAAGCATATTTTGCCAGAGTACCCTGAAGAGCCACCAGAAATCAGGCTGGGCCCTCAATTTGCGGATACTCCAAACTGCAGTTCTGAGTGAGTACAATAAATTTATTATTGTGTCATAATTAAAGCGTTTATATTATAAAAATCATTTGCAATGGTTAGTACACTCTTTGTTCTCATTTTTTATCATTTTAAAACTAACTACTCTTAGGATTCATTAACATGATTAAGTTGTTTTGTATAATCATACTGAGACATAAAAATATATCATTTTCTAATTGATGCATTAAGAAAATTGCTTGAAATCTGTGTTAGAATTTGAGGGGGGTTGTAAAGCTTCTGATACATTGGTAGGTTACTATTTCTTTAATATATATAGGAAACATGTGGCTTATAAAACTGCAAACATCAAAAGCCCTTTGCTGCCTCTCCTCCCTTCGTAGCAATTTAGAGTGTGAGCCAAAAAAATTTTAATTCAACATATATGACTAAATTTGTTTTTAAAATATATATTGCTTCTTTGAAAGTAAGGTCTATATAATATATAGTAGCTATAAAAAATCAGTGGGACTCCAAGACTGGCTCCCCATAGTGTCCAACAATCTTACACTTTATCAATACTATATATATTTACTTGTTAGCCATGAACATTGTAACCTTATCTTGTATAAGTTACCATTGCGGATTATCTTGTTCTTGATGTCAAGTTCACTTCCTTTGCCCATTAACATTTTTGGACAATTATGTTTTCAACTTTTAATATGACTATTCCATTATCGTTATAATCCAGTTTAGATGCTACTTATGACATAATCATCTTAGTAGTGAAGTGTCTGCTATGTCAGTGAATCAATTATAACATAAAGCAACCAATTACTTGTTGTTCTCACAGTTATTTGCTCGTTTGATGTAAATTATGTGGATGTGTTTACAAATGGATCAAAATACATTATGCCAAACATAAAATGAGGCATTTTATGCTTTTCTTGAACATCTTTAAAGGGCATTTCTTTTGCATCTTCAAAGGAATTATATAAAAAACCTATGAATAAACAAACAAAGACATCTGTATCATCTGCAGATTTAAAGTGTTCAGGTTCAATTGTTACATATTGCACAATCAATTGGATATAAAATTAATAAATAGTGGTGTTTTAAAGCTTAAAAATTTAACAAGTAAATGCTGAGATGTTGAATGCCCTGTTTTGGTGAAGGTGGGAGGTGACCCTATATGTTGAGTCAGGACTTGCACATTTGATTCTCACCTAGGGACCATCCTCCTCCCAGGTTCCCATCCAAGCTCTTATGTGGGGCCAGTTAAAGACAGTTATTGGCCCAATTTTTATATGTTTTGTTTCCATTAAAATAATAAGTCATATGCACTTCGGCATTAAAATAATAGAAAAGTAGATGCTACAGCTATATATTCTTGTACATAGTACTAAAATTGTTATCAGTTTAATGGTGTTACTATTAATAAAGAAGAATAATAAACAAAGAATTAACAGTACAGTCATATTATATTTATAAATTAAGCATACATAATATGCCACAGGCTTAATCAATTAAAGCCTGTACATTTTTACAATGTTATGACATCATACATTTATTTGTTCAAGTGTTCCTTCATTTAACTAGAGTTTAAGATCTAAATTGCTAGACAATTGTTATCAGATAATATGTACAGTTTGAATGTTGAAGAACTCTTCAAATGATTGGTGGAACATTGAGATGCTCAACAGCACTTAAAATGTAAATAATGAAAAGATTATGCAACATATATACATGATCACATCCTGAAAACCTATTATTTCCAGCTAATGTTACTACCCCAAGATACCATGATCATGAATTGTTTTTTTAAATTCAAGTTGGAATCTATTCATCAACTTGAAATCTGAAATATCACATTATACTCCTATTTTTTTGTCGGGAGAGTTAAAATGGGCATTACTCAAGCAGTTTTGAAATGAAAAAAGATATTTTTTTCTAAAAAAATTCTAATAATCTTACAAATTAAAATTACTAAAAATTTACAGTTTTAATAAATTTAAAAAATTATTTAAAAGTTCATTGAATTTCTCTGAATGCGTTTTTTTAAATGAGGTCAGAAACTCTTTTGGGACAAGGGCAAGGTCCAATGGCTTGTGCTTTCGCAATCTTCGCGATTGACAATGCTATAGACGTACGAATTGATACCGACGCGACTGTCATTGGTGAGACCACAGAGTGCAAAACAATTAGAAGTGCCACACTTGTTAACCATAGTCAAGTAATCTATGTTAAATGTGTTGTATGCTTTATTTTATAATTTTAAAGAGAATTATTGGAACCAAAAATGTAGTTTTTAAATGTTTATCAGTAGTACTCTTATCGGACTAAATTAGAATATTTGGCATGACTATAAAATAAACATTATTGTCTTTAAGTTTCTCTAATTGACTGTTGTCTTGGGATCATCACAATAATCTAAGTATATGTAGATTTACTTAACTCACGTATTGGTCCAAATCTTATATACGTTTGATAAGAAACCTTGTATTGATTAGATTCAGAGCTTGGTCTGAAAAATCGCATTTTCACTCTTATCATACATCCATTCTCTTCAGTAAATGTGTACATCTGTGTATTATTGTACGTTTGTAATATATATATACACTATATTGTGTAAAATCACTTCAAATTTATATATGTAATCGACAACAAACGAGATGATCTAAATCTCATTCTTAAAAACCAACTAAAAGGACACCTTTTAAAGTGTACTCAGGCGGTTACTTGCCCTTAGTTTTGTATGGAATGCTCGTCTCCGTCACACACGTACCTATGTAAATTTAACCTCGTCACTAACAACCGTCTGGATCGTCAGTTGATGGATTTTTCAGTTAGTCTAGACAGCCAGTTTTATACGACGGTATTTCTCTTTGTGATGTATTGGTGCCTCTACACTCTACGTCTATTATATGACTATCATGCTACATCGCACCATCAATATAACAAATGATCAGTAAAAACGTAACTACACTTTTTGTGACTGTAAAGGAGGGCTATTTTAAGCGATTATTCTTTGCATAACGTATTATCACTCATGTTGTCCCCGAATGGGTAGGCAGAAGAGTGTAGTACCCTTTGTAGTACACGATGCACCAGTTACTTTTATGTTCTATGAAATAGGTGGTGAGCCTATTGCCATAAACCGGGCACAATTCCAGACTCCGAGTCACTATTAAAAATCTTAAATTAGAAAAATCCAATAGTCCCTGACCCGGGATTTCAAACCGGGACTCTCCGATCGCCAGTCGCGCTTGTAACCACTCGACCAACGAGGTATTCCATTATTCTTAGCATGAATCGAAATCTATATTTTCAAAGTTTCGATGTATGTTTTTTATAGAAGTTAGATATTTGAAAGTTTTTACATTTATGCCATTGTCTTACCGAAGGTGCATAATTATAGAACTCACATTAGGAATCTGTGATTCAAACATTTAAAAATAAACGTTTGCATATTTCTGAAGCGTCTAATCATGGCTTAAAGTAAGCTTATATGACAAATAATAAATATAGTATTTTAAGAATAAATATGAAACGGGGGTTTAATTAAATTTTACAAAATAGTCTATTTCTATTACACACACACTAAAGATTTAATTACTAACATAATATAAACATATTGCTCTACATCAGTTTGTGTTTCTAGTTTAACTCATTATAATGAAAATATGTTTTATATAAACCTCTTACCAAACAATAGTACTTCATTTTAAATTCTATTTATCAGCCGAATGTAGGCACGAAATGAGCGCGTACTTTCACTCGTTATGTGTGTAATGAGTTCTTTTCTTAGAAATGATTGTTTATCCCCAATTGATATGTACTTTAAAAATGTACTTAGCTTATACGAAAGGAGGGACAGAATACATTGCTTTATGTAGGGCGTATTTCAGTGCCCAAATTCCGTTGATCGAAAGATCGGTAGTTGAAAAAATTCTATTTGTTGAATGTTCTAGAACGTTAAGTTTCTATATTAATGGTTCTATTGGTATTCAATCTATTTTCGTCGTCCGTACATTTTCTTATTAACTACAATTCTCAGATTTGGGGACACACGGGCGTGACGTTTTATAATACTTTCACGTGATGTGATTACTTTTTAACTAATTTAATTATAATGTTCAATTAATTGCAGTGGTTGTTTTGATTTTTTTTTTTTATAAACGGCGATTGTATTCAAAATTACTATTTTTATCAACGTAATTATACATGTACTGCAACCGGCGTGACCTCATAAAGATTATCGTCGCATAGGTACGAAAGTGGTCCGGCTATCCCAAAAAACATACGTGAGCTAAGCCAGTACATATTACCTATATTGTGTAGAAACACTCATGGGACAGTTAATACTAAAATATTTTTATTATATTCAGAAATATCGCTTTTATTTTTTTATAGTGGATTCTTAGATAGCTATTTTTGAGTTAAATACTTAGATTAGACGGGGTACATAGGTCGAAGTGTAATAGTAAGAAGTAGAAATGAAGGACTTAACATTTTTTGTTTATTTTGGTCATATACTATAAATATCATATTATATTATGAACCTCATAAACTAAATTGTAAATAGAATGTAAGTTAGATTGAATAGAAAGTAACATTTTACAATTTATATTGGAATATTGCGAGACGTGGATGAAGCAAGCACGCACACTTTACGCGACTGTGAATATTTTATAACGTAGAAACTGTAATCACCCCTTAATGTCTCACGTATACAGTACAGGGTGCTTAACCTACTGTATTGTAACTAATCTGTACGTGTATTTAACCCCCACCCCTTTGTCACGACCTCCGAGGTGTGGTTGCCATTAATATAATAATTCACATTAGTCATTTCTAAACTCTAATTAATCTCTCTATGCACGACGAATTAGCCAGAATGTGTATACTGTTCCAATATTTAAAGGAATAATTGTATAATTATTAATTCAATTAAGCGAATAATAACAATAATTGTGAGTAATTATAATTACTATAAATTAAATAAATGTTACCATCCATTGTCGTGTCGTTCAGTGTTGCGTGTCAGTTTTGATTGTTCGTGGGTGTTTAATTCTTTGTCAGTCACTTCTAACTGTTTATATACTTCGTTTCATGATATGCACATATGGTTAGATTTGTGTACCTTAAACAAATTAAACATAACAGTCTAAATAAGTAGCTGTCTTGATGGTCATGATTCTTATCAACTATTGATACATTTTTATGATAATCAGATATTTTACAGTACAAAGTCTTTTTAAGACTGCTTATATTGTCTAACCGTCTATGTCGTTTCCAGAATATTCCGATGTACGATAAACCGCATACCGGAGACGAATTCGTTGCTGCAGAAGTCCAGGCTCCCCCTCGGTCTACTAATCCATCCATTCAAGGATCTAAATGTGAGTATTATTATTATCATTATTATAGTTTTTTATCTTTAAATTTGGATCTAAACGCTGTGGCTTCCTTGGGTTATTTTAAATGTTTAGTTTTTTTATAACATGGATCGGTGTTTAAGTATGTTTTATTAGTTTCAATGTGCCATTCTAAATTTAAATCTGAACGCTGTGGCAGTCTCACGTTTTTTATGTTTAGTCGTAATATGGCTCGGTGTTTAAATGTTAAGTAAATATTAAGTAATTCAAACAATCATATCAGCGTATATATGAGTTTAATTTAGTACCAGGTAGTTATTCGTGATTTATCGCGTAACACACATATTTGTTAGTTCATTACTAAACTCTGGTCCTAACATATTCTATTGGTAGAAAGTCTTCCAAACGTTTTGGCTTATAAAGGAATACACGTGTGATATTTAACATGTGCTTTCTATTTAAGATATGATATCTGAGTCTATGGACCGTAGTAATCATTTACTATCCGACTCTTTCTTGATAGTCCGTTTTTAATTGTTTGTCGTACATAATATAATTATATACATAATGCATACGTAAAACAATAGGTTGTAATCTTTGTCAGTTAGGCGTTACAAGTATGTCTTAGCATAAAAGTTATAATAGAGCGGACCATAGAGTATAGAGTATACATATAAAGAATAAAGCGCAGCGCTAGGACAAGCGTATAATGCTCTATATCGCTTACAACCAGTTCAGGTCACGGTCAGACACGAGTCTCACCCTCCTAACCTTATTCACAAACGTTCAATAGTATTGCTTAAATTGTAATGTTCTGTCTCTTTCCATCTTGGTGTTAAACCGCTAAGGGGGATCGAGATAAAAATAAGCAGCAATTGGTAGCGTATGAATAAGGTTGTTATTGGTCACACCGATTCGACTTCCGAGAAACGCAGCGAGATAAAAAATACGTAACGAAATTCAAATGGAACTGTTTCCATTTTATCATTTATCACTTTATTTTATTATTCACAAGTAAGCATTTGATATAGTTTTTGAAAAATATCAGCTTAACTATAAAAAAAAAATGTTTATTACTGATCACTCGTCAACACAGACTGCATTAAAAAACACGCCGGCTGCAAAAATGCAATTTAGGTGCAGATTTTGTGCGATTGACATAACTGCCTTGAAACTGAAAAAGACTCAACGCCGTTGTCTGGAACTTTATACTGACACTGCAAGCAAGCAGCGCAGTTGGTTTGCAGTTTCAATACAGTTGAGACAACCGCAGAAAATCAGTCCGTGTGCAGACAGCGAATTGCCATCAAATCTGAGCTACTTGGCATTGTTTTAATCACACAAGTGTAATTGTGTTCGTGCATACTACGAGTGCGTTGAGACGATAACGAATTGCTTGGATCGACTCACAATACAGCCCGGTCATTGGCATCGTAATGTGTACGTAGATAAGTGATTATATTGACGTTCAAAACAATTATTATCATAATAATGCACAAAGGACATTGTGTCGTTATTGGGTATTATAAATAGGTCGATAATATTTACGTGTTTTTTTTCCTTTGCAAATTCTAAATTTCGAACGAAGCTAAGATCGGATTGTTTTGCGTTGATGTAAGTTTAAGTTACGTACAAATTCATTAAATAATAATAATCCACCCATTATAATTCCTCTGTCGGAATATGGGTCTCCTCTCATATTTATTTATTTATTTATTTATTGAGAGGTTATTTGAGAGGGTTAAGGCCGCCTCCTAAGGGTTTCCTCACGATGTTATTCTTCACCGTTAGCAAGTGATATTTAAACTTAAAACGTACTTTTGTAAAGAGGTGCGCTTCATGAATTTGAACCCAGCACTCCCGGAATGAGAGGCTGAATTCTTAACCACTAGACTATCACTGCTTTTTCGTACTTCACGTAAAAATTAACTTTGTTGATTTGAAAAATCGTTTTGAAATCATAATACTGAGGTAAAATAACATAACGTTTGATGGTGTTGTCTACCTGTGAATCTTGGGTGGATGATGGAAATAAATTTTGATGTAACCATTCCGGATATAGACGGTGAGAACCTTACATTTTGATGATTTTAAAATAAGAAGATATCACCTGTGGCAAAGAAGGCCATGTTTGACCTTAATTTGACCCAAAACGTATAAATAAATATACAAAATCACATACGGAGACGGAGTTTTTTAAATTCAATTTGCATTCGTTGACTACCCACGTTCTCCGTATTAATGTATGAGTTGTATATTGTATATTTTCTTGTTTGTATTATTTATCTAGGACTTAAATGTGCCTTGTATGTAGAATCGCAAGTTATTATACATTTATATTAAATATATGATGTTCATGACTCATTTTCCTCTAGAAGTGTTTACGAATCTGCCCCACTGTCATTGGATACAAAAAATATGATCCCATTTTGAACTGTTTATTGTATATTTGCGTTCATAAATCATCGAATAGTCATAGTATAATTATGATTTCAAACTATCTAAACCGTTTTCTGAACAATACGATTTTTGTTATATTCCATGATTTGATTCCACATTTTTGACGCATTGTCTTCTCGCTTTAAATTTCCCAGATCTTTTTCCTCCGATGGCTGAAGTCTTATATAGTCTTGAGATCAGCTCGTCCATTCGAGTACGACGCGAAAACATTTATAAATAATTTTTATTCGAAAATTATCTCACGAAAGAAATATAAAGTAATTATGTATAAAAGCAGTGATTTTTTCCACTAATATTAGTTTAGTTAATAATAACACAATAGCAGCGTTAAAACTGTGCATTTTATTGAGAAATTAATTAAATCTTAATCTATTTCGTTAATTTCGTTATCGTAAATGATATTTATTTTTTGAAAATGATATGAAAAATTATCTTCATTATATATTAATATATTAATGACAAATATTATATCATAAATTTATAACTTTTAAATCTTTCTTGTTAGTACAATATAAAAGTCTATCTATGTGTATGTGTAAAAGTTAAATTAAGTTAACAAGTTCGGTAGAATATTAAATTCTTGCACGTTTAATTTACTTTTTTTATATACACAGACATCAAACATAAGGGAGTTAAGGTGGTACATTTTTCATCATTTAGTGAGCATTTGCTCACTTACTATTTAATAAAATATAATTATTATATATAGTTATAGTTAATAATTTTATAATATAAAAAAGTATAATTGCAGATAAATAAAAATGAGTGTAATGATTAATGAGTGTTAGTTAATAATTAATGAGTGTTTGTTGTACAATTTCAGCATTTACCAGTGATACAATGTTCGTCGATAGTGCGCTGCCGCTCGTGCCGCACCTACATCAACCCGTTCGTGTACTTCGTCGACGCCAAGAGGTGGAAATGCAACCTCTGCTACCGCGTCAACGAACGTTAGTATCTCATCATGATCATCGATCCTTTTATCGTTCCACTGTTGGACAATTCCATTGGACTTCTTTGACGATTAGAAATGTTCATGTTCTAGTCTACCACGCTGGTCAAGGGCGATTTCGCCGATTCGTTTACAACATAAACAAGTTTGATTATTCTCATTTACCTAGCCAAGTTGCTAAGTGACACAAGCTGTAAAATTATAAGGTCTCACTTCAAATCAGGTCAATTATTATTGCTAAAACTGACAACTGTTCTTGGAGAGTAATCTACATTAAAACAAATCTCTTATTTCTTTTTAGTGCCAGAAGAATTCCAGTACGATCCGGGG
>DWMG01002190.1:0-13663 GCA_018244855.1 Elbella merops | reverse complement strand
CAGTTCGTCAGACCATCTAGTAGGAGGGCGACCTATGTTCATCTTCTCGACACCTGGCCGCCACTCAATGACCTTTCTTCCCCATCGGTTGTCGGTCACTCGAGCGATGTGGCCTGCTCATTGCCACTTTAATTTGCTAATTTTGATAGCTATAACGGTTAAATTCGTTCGTCTACGGATTTCGCCATTTCAGATTTTGTCGCGTAGAGAAATTCCGAGCATAGCTCTCTCCATAACTCGTTGAGCGACTTTGAGTTTATGAATGACACCTACAGTAAAGGACCACCTCTCGGCCCCGTATGTCATCACTGGTAACACACACATAAACTTAGAGTTACTGCAAGAAATTTTAAATTAGAAAAACTCAATAGTTCCCGACGCAGGGATCGAAACCGAATCGATCTGCAGTCGAGCGTGCAACCACTCCACCAACAAGGAAGTCACCTTTCGCCCAAAAACTTGTAGGTTTTCACATAAAAAAATGTTCACCCAAAATACCACGAAAAATCAGTTGAAGTACTATTGAGCTATAATTACGTAATATTTGTACCAGAGAAATATTACTTCGGATAAATAATTAAATCACTTTCTATATTTTTATTTAAAGCTCGCAAGCTCTGAAGTGATAATGGATGGTACCTGCATTGTTTTTATATTAACGACATGTCCAAGAGTTAATATTCAATCTCTCTATAAAAGCCTTATGTTCTGTAATAATATACATAGAAATATATCTTCCATACTAACTTAGGCTGTCAGTACCTCCATATCTTTTTGGCAAATCGACTTTGCTTTTCTATCACACACCTATGACTTTTTATCCACACAAAACACTGCCTGATCGAGGTATGGCGCAGCTCACCTTAAACACTTACGGGCATCAGTTTAGGCAGCGCAATAAGCTATGCTCAGCGATACCTAACCTGTATGCCCATCGTGGTGATTATGGGCAAAATACCCTGAGGGTAGGCCTATGACCAGCACCGGACTAAGACGGGTTGATGATGGAATGACTGTATAATGTCTATACACACTAATACTTAAAGTATTCAAAAAAAAATTCTTAGCTAAAAATATATATTTTATTTTTAATATCTAATCAAGACATTGTTGAGTCATCGTTTCACGTTTTTAATCTTGTGTTGTATGAAGAATTCATTATATTTTACAATTTATCTCCATGAAATTTATATCCGCGATACCTTTGTTGTAATGTATTTGTGAATAAATTCGGCGCCAACAACCCTCGGAGTGGAAGGCTTAGCGTACAATCTATTATAAATTCATATGGTCTCGGTCCCTTTTGTCCGGATATAATATTATCTTGACCGGTAACGTAATGACGCATTTGTCAAAAGGTTTTACCCTAAAATTGCCAATCGGTGGTAATCGGCTTTTTGATAATATGAATTATAAATACATATATTGTTTTCATATTTAATGTGTCGTTTTCGATGGACTTTTTATGTGTTCCGCCTTATTTATTTATTGTATATAAGGAGTTTTTGAATTACTTACTACAAAAATATGTCGTTCTTCGTCGTCGTCTTGAATACATGTTTTTAACAATGGCATTAATTACATACTAGTTTTGTTTTTCAAAGTGTTTAACTAATGATTTGTTATTAACCCATTGATCCACAGTGCTCTGCGACGCTATCTGGTGAGCCGTGGGTTGCGAAGTCCATTCGCACTTAACGCAATCTGCGCCTTGAGTACGAATATTCGCACAACTGGAGTGTTAATTTATGTAGACATTTCCTTAGTAGGTACCTATAAAAAAACATTTAGAATATAGTGAAAAGATAGAATTTTACCGTACAACAATCTAAATATATTTTATCGGTAGGTAATGTACATAAATGTAGGTGATACTTTCTATTTTCGGTATAAACGTATGACGAAGTTGTTGGTAAGTGGTCACCTATTTACAGCTGTAATAATATAGGAAACACATTCGGTAGCAACCTTCTCATAACTTTTAAGTTCTACTTTTGATACCTCACACGTACTGTGTAAATTAAATGAGATAGATCAAACTTCCCCCTTATTCCGCTAATAAAGGCAAAACAAAAATAAAATGACATATTGGAATTCAATAGTAATAATGAAATGTGGAATTAGCACGTTGAAGTGGCAGTGGGCTGGTCACATATGTCAAAGGAAAGACGGCCGTTGGGGCAGATGAGTTCTCGAGTGGACACCGCGAATTGGCAAACGTACTGTGGGTCGCCTTCCGACCCGTTGGACGGACAACCTAAAAAAAGCAGGTAGTAGCGGCTGGGTGAGATGTGCGGAGGATCGGATGTTGTAGCACACCTTGGAAAAGGCCTATGTCTGGCAGTGGAACAGTAAAAGCTGATGTCATGGTGTGATGAATTAAATGTAATTAAAATTTTAACACCTACATAATATATTGTATGACTATTGCAAATGAAGTACGTACTTGAATTTGGAATGTGCAAATTATTATTATTACTATTCAATTACGATTCATATGATTGCGGTTAGGGCAAGTATACGAACTCATTAACTCGCGTGGTAACAAGCTTTCCATCATGAGTCGCGTCAGAATATAGACAGCCTAGTTTATGCGTTGTGAAAATTGTCTCTACGAATGGTTGTTATATTAAACCAACAATAACTACGATTACATCCCGACCTTTCCCATGTTAAGAGCCATTAACGCCACAATCGATATCAGGAGTGATGGGCACTAGTTAAACAGTTAAGGGCCCAGTATTAACAAACTTGATTCGCTTTAACAAACAGTTCGTCCAAAATGCCATTTAACTTCGACCGACTGCGATTATCGCAGGCAGACCACAATAAACAGCGTTTCGATGTTTAATCATCTCAAATTTGTATTGTACATGAATTATTATTATATCTCCGCACTAGGTCCCTTACAGAGCACCGATTAGCAAACATCTGTGATATAGACTTGAGATGTTGCTAAAGATATTACAGTATATTGGTAATAATAATTATTCTTATTCGCACGGTAACACAGAAATGTAAGCGTTTATTAGATTGTTATTTAACTACTATTCGCTTTTATTTTATCATATGTATCTATGTATGTGTACCTAATAGAGATTTTCCCAACGTTTATTACTGCCCAGGCTTTGGTACTAATCGTTTCTAGTATTAACAAGCGGCTATTTAATAGCGATATTTTCAGCGTGTTCTCAGAAATTACGCGGACACGGCCATTTCGTGGTCCCTTCTGGTAACAAAGTGATGTTTTGTTGATTCTCACACAACATACACACACATCGCCGCGAAACGCTTAACAGACCGTTTTCAATTTGTTATTCCCTCCACAATAAACAACTGTGCTTATTTACGGGCTCCTCGCAGCCTTTCTAGAAAGTAAAACGGTATGAGTTGAATTGCAAGCACGAAATCCCAATAATAATTTACTGACGTTCGTAAAACAAGCTATTTCGGAAGTATTTTAAATAAAACATACATTATTACAATACACATCATGTTTATAACGGTAAATTATACTGAGAGCCAAATATATAGGTATGTTTTTTCAGACCTGAAGTACTGCTTGACATCTACAACTCTACATTCGCGTCACTCATCATATACGTTCGATCTGCCTTCATTTATTAAGACAAAAGAATCTTGATTTTCCTCGGCGCCTGCATCGAACAATTTCCGCATTGGCATTGGCACATGTGTAATAGCTTTTCAAAATACTAAAACATCTACATACAATGCTCGGGAGTCATATGAACTACGTCTAACTTCACAAAACCCGGAACAGCTGGTCATAAATCATAACAAAAGCAAAGTTGAAAGCTAAAGAGTACCGAAGTTCCAAGTTTTAGGATTCAATTTCCGAGCTTGTACTCCAGTATCGCTAACTATCCAACTTCGAATCGCGCGAGGCAGGTTTAAGAGGCTTCAGATATTGTGAAGTTTGTTCCGAAGTATGGAAATAACAGTGTTATCTGTTATATCTGATGTTTGTTCGAGATACTCGTATTTGTTTTTGGCATGAGGATTTTAATAACGTTTCTGTATAAATCGCATAGGTTTTTGCACAGTTCACGTTTTATAAGAGTATCGAAATCTGGCAGGCTTCTAAATTCTATTAACCTACTACTAAGCAGCGTCGTAGACTATGTACTTAATTATCCTTATTCTGAAAGAGAAGCCACGTCCAACAGTAGAACGATAAACGTGTGGTCTATAATGATGTTGCGTAAAGCCTTCAATTTTTAAATTTTTATATTCATCGGATAAATAATAAAATAATATGAAATAATTTAGGATAATTCTCACGCTATATTAGATATATTCATCGCCAAGATACTTAAACAGCTGTGGGATGGCCAGTTTTGGAGCTTAAGTGTTTGCCGTTTTATAATATACTATATAATATATAAAAATATATTACAATACAACACATGATACACCTATAGGTACAGTGTATTTACATTATTCAATTATCTATGGACGTTGTGTATATATATTTATATGTGTTTATTATATTAACTATCTACATATGTATGTAAATAATTACAAATACGTCTATATACCACCGTTACGATTACTAAAAAGAGGAAACAAAGAAAGTAATCTAGATGTGTCGACTTGAAATAATGCTCTGTGAGCTTTTTCTTGAAGGCATTTCCAGAAGGGGCTTTTCCGATTCCTATTGGCAGGACATTGCAGAGTACCTACTGTTGGTTGAACGAGAAATAATTATTATAGTTTATAAATGCATTAGTTATAGAAATATGCACATTAAAATTTGTATTACTTATAAAGTAAGAAAAGATAGTGAAGATTTTCATTGTGTAAGACAGAGAGAACTTACTATTTGAAATAAAGTGTAATATAAAGAAATTCAAAAATTTATTAAAAGTATTCTACAGGCATTCATTGTGATCAACAAATTGTGATTGTTCTCACTGACTTTACATTGATCTGATGCATGAGCACACATTTGATAGGCGTGGTTAGAGTTAAAGGACGGGATTTAATAATAAAATAGTATAGGTGACAGAATACCTTGCGGTAAGTTAGTTACCACTTCAGTCTAACTTAAGAATGATGTAACTCTGGCCAATTGTAGATGATCGCACATATTGACCTAAAACAACCTAAAGCTAAGGATGAAATGTACATGAGACAAGATAGCAGGAATAATAAAACTGCAAATTGCACCTTTAGGGTAACGCGCCATTATATTATAAATCGTATGCAAACCTTAATGACTACGCTTTAGTTTTCCAAACATAAGACCACTTCATTTAAGATTATTTATGAAACTTGCAGAGTAATTAAGTCTTCTATTTCCGGTCCCCTCCTGTTCGCTACAAACAGATTTTACTCGAAAAAGGGAGTCGTGTAGAGAGGTTTTGCAGAAATACGGTTGACATATACAAGTCTGAGACATTTTCATATTCTGCTTTATTTAAAACTTAATTGCTAGGGTTCGCCCACATTTCATCATTAAACCAGGCGTTAAAGACACAAATTACAGTTATGGTTAAACCTAGGATTACGAAGTTATGATTTTAAGCCTCACAGAGCGAGAAACGATGAGCGTTAAAATAAAGATTATTTAAATTCTAAAAGGAATTCGCATTAAACTTCCTTTTAACTGTATCGAGTTTTTAGAAATATGTATTCTTTGTGAATTAATGAAATGGAATTGTGACTGGGATATGTTAACAAACACAAACAAATTTCTCGTATTTATTTAAACAGTAATAACTAAGGATCAGCACAATACATTTATTTGCACAAACACATATTTGTTAATTATGCAAGGAATAAAGGAACCACTTAAATTATTCCTGCTATTCGTAATTATTTGCAATCCAGTTGAAATTGGAATTGACGTTCTACTTATCAATAATGAAAATAATAGTCCTTAGCATTATGACTGACTTGGAATGCCTCGTGCTTTGTGACAAACATAGCCCCTAAGCTGGTACGCAACAGTGCATGCAGAGCTAACGTTTTATCTATTGTTTCCTGGAAAGTAGGTAAATCTTTACTCAGCCCTTTTACACAAAAAATGAGACAAGTCAAATTTATATGAATATATGTTACCATTATACTATACCGTGTAACATCCGCGACATTTTTCTCCAAATAACTGTCACTAAATAAAACGAAGGCTTGAGTAAAACAATGGCCCAAAGGTTTCAAGTTAAACAAACACGTAAATTATTTTTAGAGAGTCGTTATTTACCTCTAACATACCACTACCTGCGTCGTGCCTCACAAATAACGGCCCTATTTCTTAGTGAGACGGGAGAGAATCCCCTGTAATGGGACTTATGGAATCTCTCCTGAAATCGGCACAGAATGAACTTATTCTGATACTGGTGTTAAGGGAACAAGGCACATTTTGCAACGTAGAAGATGATTTTCGTAAAGTGAAAAGTTGGAGGTGTTTGCGGGGAACAACGTGTGAACAAGGGTCAATGAAAATAATTTGGACAGTAAATAGCGTTACAAAGCCTTTGTTTCCGTCTTTTAATTTCTTACGTTTCTTTTACTTCATCTATGCCGTGCAAAGTAGTTATTAAGGTTATGTACCAGATTGGATACTAAGCATAGAAGACACAAATTCCATGTCGAACAATTAAGCAGTGATGATCCAAATATTCTGTTGAATTTTCAAAGAAATTTAATTCCTAATTTCATAGTAGATATTGCTGATACTGAGACATTCGTTGGAATGTCACATTCCACCCGCTACTGGCGATCTTCACGTTGAGTTCCAATGTATTTGTGGATGTCTCTATTGGATTCTAAAGATAACTGGCTGATTCGATAGTACTGACTGAAGGCACTTTTGCATATAAAATATGTTGTATTGATGTCACCTTCCAATTAGTGTCCTCCTAAATATCCTTCGACGCCATTTCATTTGGGCGCAATGCCAACATTTTTCTTTAGATCTGTGAATCCGGCTCATTGATTTAAAATCCAATCACGCGATTGAATGGCTATGATTACAAATAAAATAAACTGCAAGTTATATTGAACGTGTGCGGTATGTATATTATCAACCTCAATACACTTTGTATTGAGGTTGCTCGCAGCAACCCATTGATTTAAACATTTACCATTCTGGGTCTGCTAGACCTTACTTGGCCAGCATAGTTGATATTCCTACAATAGAAGTCGGTTTCATTCTGAAAATGAACCCGTTTACAAAACTGGAACAATAAAGGAGTTGATAATGATGATTAATCTTACATTTCAGTACAACAATTTTAACACTATTATTTCTGCTAAGTAGCAGATATAAGTACAACACTAGAGTTGCCAATTTCAACAAGGTACATATTACATAAACAGTGTTGAAAAGTCCAAAATTAGGATTTCATTTATAGTTCGAAAAATTTCATCGGACGTTATTTGATTCCAAATCTCTCTCTGATCTCTGATTCCAAAGTAAGCATGAAAACTACCAAAAGTTGATCGTGAACTTCAAAGTTGCCGCTCGAAGCAGGCGGATCGAGGACTGAACGAGCTGAACGAACCAATATACGTTCAAGTATCGCTTTCAAAGACTTTATCGCGAATGTTTGAATGAGCTTTTGTAATTTAAGGGTTTACTGGCCCATATCATTATCAAAAGGGTTTTAAGCAATATTGCTCACTATTAACATTTTTGGAAGTTATACTATACTACCGTGAGTAGTAGTAATTTCCTGTTTTTTGCTTTCATCTATGAATCACAGATTTAAATATAATTAATCCATTACCCACACATATTATTATATATTTACCAGATGTAATAAACATACCAGACTATCAAGAACATAGAAACAGACAATAAAGTTATATATATATAATTTTTCCACGTTGGTTGTGTTGGTTGCAAATGCGACTGCCGATCGGAAGGTCCCGGATTCGATTTTCGGGTCGAACACTACAAAATTTTCTAATTTAGATTTTGTAATAGTCGTCCGGAGTCTGGATATGCGCCTAATGCATGGCAATAGGCTCACCACCTCTTCCATAGTGGGACGTAAACGTAATCGGTGTATCGTGGGAGTGTTCTGCATTCCTCTGCCTACCTCTTCAGGTATTACAAGCGTGAAGTTACGTTTAATAAAGTTATATTGGTGTCAGGTTGCAGTTTTAGATCTTACACCGAGATTATATGGCGTGGTGCCAACATCAGTTAACCTCATAAAGTCTTGCACGTCGAATTGTCAAGTTAAAGCGACGATTGCGCGTGTTTATTAAATTGTAATATATTTTATCGAATTATATGAAAATGAATGGCAATAGTGAAGATAAGAATTATGACTAATTCTGCATATATTAAAGTTCTCTATAATGTTTTTAATGCTAGAGTAATATGTACTTACATCAACCCGCAGTTAGCTTGCAGGGCAGAATACGGGCTTAATTCTTCTCATTCGGAAAGTAGTTCTATATCCAGTAGTGGAACGATAAAAGTGTTGATGATGATCATGATAAAACAGAGATACGATTCTGTATATGCACTATGAAGCCCTAGAATCTGACACGTGTGCCGGTACGCTGCGTCGAAGGCTGTTGGCGTCGCGCCAGCGTGCAGCGTCAATAAGCCGCGAAAAGATCTGCATGTGGAATTGTCAAACAAAAGGGAACAGTGTGCGAGTGAAAATCCTCACTGATTCTGTCGCGCAACGTGTCGGGGTTAGCGAGGCGCGCTGTTGCGTCAAGCGACGCATTTAACTTCAATCGCAGAAACACCGTGCTTGTGGGTGAGCGAAACTTTCAAAGCCGGACTACATATATTGAGATATTAATGTATCAGCATTCTCTGCGTACAACGCAAGGAACCCAGATACCTCGTCAGCTTGACGATGTGATAGTGATAATAATTTTTTGGACTGAATCAACACACATGAACTAGCCACAAATTCTGCCACTAGAATCATAGTAGAGTTCATAATTATGGTAAAAACTTAATAGAAAAATAGTTCCAAATACTTCTAAGACTGATGTAACTCTGAAATTAGGCTTAAATGAAAATGAAGCTAACATAACTTAGCGCATTAATCGTATTTAAACTTTAAGTCGCTTAGTAAGATTTAATAAATCGTAACATCATAACATGACGCCTATAATCCCCGAAGGGGAAGGCGAACCTAGCCTAAGGAGTGTAGTACACCCCCACATTTAACCTGACATGTTTACGTCCGTTGGAATAGGTGGTGTGAGCCTACACTGGGCATGTTTCCAGACTCCGAGTCACTACTAGAGTTTCTAAATTAAAAAAATATAAATAACTAAATATATATAAATCTTAGGGTGTATGTTCGGTTCAAAGAACCTTTATTTCTCATAAGGCACACATGAGTCACTTATAATGAGAAAACTTATAGAAAATAGAATATACATATTTCTGTTCAGTGTGTGTATGCATGTGTGTGCATGTGGGTGTTAGTAGAGGGTACATTTGATTTTCTATTGCTGTGTATGTTTGCAGCGTGTGTGTGTATTTTTGTGTGTAGTGTGTATGTGTATGTACGCGTGGGCATATGTGAGTTCGTCTGTGTGAGTGCTTGTAACTTATATGCTAGTTGGATGTAAGTGTATATTTAACTCTTATATTCTTTTAGCTTTATTTATTCATTTGAATATTTTGTTCTGTTTACTTTTATATTGTTATTAAATAAATTAATTTTGTAATGAAATAAAGTTAAATTTTGTATGGAAATTTAATTATTTATTCCTTTTATTTATTATATGTAACTTTAATAATTTTCTAAATTTAATGTAAGATTTTATGTTCGTTATGTTTTCTGGCAGGTCATTGTACGTCTTTGCCCCTTCATGTTTTATGGTTCGTTTACCGTAGTTTGTCCTGGCTGTTGGCAACAGCAGCAGATTTGTGTTGTTACGTCTCGTGGTATATTTAGTGGGAGACCTAGTGGTGAACTGTAATTGTGAATGTATTGTTTTATTTAGTATTTTTCTTACTAGTAAGCATGTATTGTAACGGTATGTTTGATTTATATTAAGATGCTTGGTTATTTTGTACACAGTTTCGGTGGGTGTTAAGTAATCTAATTTGTATAGGAATTTTATCAATTTATTTTTTACTCTTTGTAATGGTAGTAAATTTGATGAAGCTGCACTGCCCCAAATTTCTATTAAATATTCAATGTGTGGTTTTATCAAGGCATTATATACCTATAACTATTCGAATTTTGTGTGGTACATATTTTGACAAATTCTTAAATTGGCAAGGAGAGATGTTAACTTTTTTCCCCGAGTCCCCGACTCCCGAGTGAGTTTCCTATCTAATATAAGTCCAAGATATTTCTCTTGATTAGACTTTTTTAAAACAAAGTTATTTACAGTGGGCTACAAAATCATAATTTTTTTTAATTCTTTGCAGCAAATATCATGTAAGAAGTTTTGCTGGTGTTGATTGTTAATAGATTAGATTTGAACCAAGAGTCAAGAATGTTCAAATCTCTTTGAGTTTTGACTATTAATTCATTAATATTGTTTCCATAATAAAAAATACACGTATCATCCGCGTGTAGCGTTATATCTCCTAAAATATCTAATTCTGTTATATTGTTTATATAAATGAGAAATAGCAATGGGCCGAGAATTGATCCTTGTGGAACTCCATATTTGAATACCACAACAAAACCAGACATTGAAATGATTTTAATTAAATTTAGACAACCAGATAGCGATAATGAAGAGTATCTTGGAATCGCTTACATTGAACCGAATGCTCTCCAAATAAGCAGAGTTTACATTGTGGCAGCCAAACAGTTTATCAACTAACAAGTACAATAATTTTTTATCCTGACAAGAAACGAATACTCATTATTATCATAGCTAATTGTCTACAACATCCGATTCAATTAACAAGGTCACTAACCACTATGTCAACAGACCAGTGACTGAAGTGATGACTGCAGTTGTATTAGGGGATATTAGTAAATTGAAGTGAGCTTTGTGGACTGTCGGAAATGTTTTAGGGGAATTGTGAAGAAACGTACTGAGCAAATTGATATCAAGCCGGACACTTGTTGTAACCCAAACTTATTATAATAAGTGAATTAATTCGTTATAAAACATGTATAACAGTGACACCCGGAAGATCTCTTTATTTTTTGTTCTGGGTGATGTGTAAAAATGTGCTTTAGTAGCATGAAACATACTAAGGAGAGATAAACAAGTTCATATAAATATGTAGGTGCAGTTCGTCTAAAGAAGAAAAGGAAAAGAGTAAGGATCTGCATCTGCTATCGGACCACAACACTGATAGTAGCACACGCGCTAGTCCCAAGTAAGGTGAAACAGTTTGCGGTCATCGGTAAAGTAGCACATGAAATTGTGAGGCAAAGAAGGTTATTTCTTTTATTAAATTTATTTTTGCAATTTTTTTTCTGAATTGCTGGTAACCCTTTTGATAATTGTCTTTTTTGTTATAAATAATACACATAGTCGGAAGGGTATCTCAGCATCATCATCAGCCCACTCCCGTACATTGCTGGACATTGGCCTCTCCAATCGCATGCCACTGAGTTAACCTTCATGGATATCTCGTTTTTCGTAAATGTAAAAGTGGTTGAAATTTTTATCTGCTATTCGCCTTTGGGGTTTTCAGCTCCTATTCGTCTTACTAGTCTTTACTGGGTGAAATTGTGGATAGTAGTGACGAAGGGTAGGAATGCTTTAGTCCTGATAGAGAAATGCACCTTCAAGCCGAACGTAGGTAGAAATGGGTGGTTGTGTATGGCGGCGCTCGCGGGAGCCTCGGTACTATCTCATTTGCAATGAGGAAAGCGGAAAAACCCGCGCATGTATAATTATCGTAGTAATGTACTCTCATGTATCTTTGATTACAATCAACTAGTTTGCCAAAAACTCTGCACTCAGATTGTTTAAATTTTCGCAATACAGATTTTAAGATTAGGCATTTTTATTTTACTTTTTGTAGCCGTAATAGTCTAAAGGTTTCTAAATCAGTCTCTCATTCTGGGAACCCTGGGTTCACATCCTCTACACAAAATTTACTTTTGAAAATTAAATGTTGTTTATTGTAAGGAAGAAGGAAAACATCATCAGGACTTCTGCATGTCAGGGTTTTCTATGATGTGCTCTAAGACAAGTGAAGTTTGCTGATCCGCATTAGGTTAGCGTTGCAAACGACGACCTACGCTCTTATCAAGAAGAGAGACGGTGCGTGTGCAATAGTGGGACGAGGAAAGATTTGAAGATGATGTTGATTTCGTTGTAAATGACGATAACTTTATATTTCAGTTTATTCGATACTGTAGGGTGGACTGACTACTTTCTTATTTGTTGATAGCCTAGGATAGATCTGAAGTGATTTATCGAAGCGATGGTTCTTTTAAAAATGCCTCCAGATGATGTCATATTTCAAATATATTTATTCTGTATTTTGTTGATAATACAAATTCGTTGGTATCTTCGACGGATCCATTTTAGTCTCTTTTAAGTCTAAGCATAATATTCTTCAGAATAGTTTGTTCGTCCTGAAGAAAGCGAACCTAGATGTTTACGTGAATTTAGGACATAAATTGGAAACCTGAATAAACTAAGATCAATACGTTACATTGAATTAATTCCTACTTTAATCTTGTATTGGGCTATTTTCGTGTCTGTATAGATCGTATGTTTTTACCCTATTACAAGTATTTATGGCAAACATTTTTACTCGTTTAAGCAAATGTCATTACGCTATTGTTTCGTGCACTCCACTGGTGATTTTGGATGACACTTATATTTGGCCTGTCGAAGATACAAAACGACTTAGAGAGTGCAAGTTCAAATAATTTTTTATTGCTATCATTTGTTTCACTCGTGTAAATGGTATTGCATATTTTATTTAACACTGTATTCCATTTCTGGCATCTTTGGAACTATTTTCGTAGGAACATAGATGGATCTGATGGATGGAGCTACGAGTCAACGTCCTTTGGTTTTTCACCATTCTTTTTATCTGAAGGAATAATAGCAAAACGGCAGCCAACTACGGAGAGAACTGTAGGGTTGAAACTGTTAATGTTCGTTATGTCAATAGTTACTAGTTGTCATTAAGACTATTAATTGTTTAGAAGTAATTGATAAAATGACTGCAGTTAATTAATTAATTATATACTGATTAATATTTCGCACTATATAATAATACCAGTGTAATTACAATTTACTGCAATAATTACAATTTGACTGCCTCGTTGGTCGAATTGTAAGCGCTACTGCCGATTTTTTTTTTAAATTTTTTTTTTATAGAATAGGGGGCAAACGAGCAAACGGGTTCGCATATTTTTTTGTCGTATGAGAGTTTCTCTATCACAAACTTCCACAACGGCTAATCCTGAACCTTTTAGATAGCACCTATTTTTTAGTATGAAGCTTGTCATTCTTTTACTTAGAAATTCTATCAACAATGGTCTTCGATATCCTTTTTTACCAAGTCTGGACATATCTTCTATGTAACAATTGACGTTGACGGAGAGTAGTTCTTGAAAAACCCGTACAACTCTATCATGTATTTCCAAGTCACTTTCGTATCTGTATTCGTTGAGTCCATAGAGTATTATAGATTTTTTTTTTTTTTTATAGAATAGGGGGCAAACGAGCAAACGGGTCACCTGATGGTAAGTGACTGCCGTCGCCCATG
>DWMG01002189.1:0-13668 GCA_018244855.1 Elbella merops | reverse complement strand
CTGGGTTGCAGGTGTCCATGGGCGACGGCAGTCACTTACCACCAGGTGACCCGTTTGCTCGTTTGCCCCCTATTCTAAAAAAAAAAAAAAACATACATAGTTATAATACATAGTCTGGAGTTTAGAATTGTGCCCGGTATATGGCAATCGGCTCACCACCTATTCCATGGGACTTAAACGTAACTGGTGAAATGCGAGAGTGTACTACACTCCTCTGCCTACCTCTTCGGGACTTATAGGCGTGATGTTAGGTTTAAAAGTATTACATAACTACTTTCAAATGCTAAGATGCTATTTCACTGATAAAAACTATATTTTGAGAAAATCGTGTTATATTATATCTATTATATAATACTTCCAGAGAGGAAAACAGATGTCTTTTGGACTACGGTAAATACTCGTACGTTACGTCAAGCAGTCCAAGTACCAGTTTGGTAGTCCTTAAAACATAATCAAAAAGAATGGATCTTTTAGAATTCATTTATCAAATTGCAATAACTGAATTTAGCTGCTGTCAGTGCTTCCATAATAATTGTGCTGTTGACTGGATTGAATTAAGACCTGTGATCCAATTAGAATATTTCATTGAACTTGTTGTGTAACAGCCGCAGCAGATTTCCTAAGCGATGTTAAATTGGTCTCGAGCTGCCACTGGCTGAATTCAATAACAGCCGTGGTTGAAATTGCGGACTTAAATCTTGCTATTGGATTATCGGCTAACAGCTTCCGAGTTGAAGTTTCTAAGAAATTTATGTCTCGCCAAGATTTCTCGCGTTTTATTCTATTTTTCTTTGAAAGTCAAGAAAACTGTTCTCATTTTCATATAATGTTTTCATTGTCCCTTTTTATACCAAAAAAAAATAAAAAGATAAGTCTTGTCAAGTGGGTTATAAAAATGTTGAAAAGAGCCATTATCTATTGCATATATCTTAGATATTATTGTAGTTACCGGGCTAAATTACTCGTCAATAGGTTGTTTAATTAGTAACTCTATATTAAAATTTAGATACACTTGAAAACCCTATTGTCTTTAATGTCTGATATATTCTATTCTAGGTTTGTCTTGCCTTACCTATTCTATGAATGAAACTAATCTTAAGTACTTAACACTCACTTTGGTTTGTAAGGATGAGGATAACCTGTTCAAAAGTAATTTTTGATCTTACCGAAATATCACTAATCAAAATTTAATATCTAGGAACCGCATTCTGCGCACCTATGTACGCAACGTGTACCGATACCACCGAAACGAGATCTTCGCGGCCATTCGGAATGAGTATACGGACTGGGAGAAGCCTATTCAGCACCCGATCAATATCCGTGACGCAACCCTCGAGTCTCTCAGCGACGCGGCAGTAGCGGCTCCAGCTCTAAGAGTCGCTCAGCTCCACGCGCGAAGAGGTGCCAAAACCTACTTTGCACACTTCGCGCATCAGAGCAAGGATGCAGAATATCCGCAGGTAGAGAGATCCATAAATGAAATAAATATTTATTAGAGGCACCTTCTGAGAAACAAAAAGCAATAAGTCCTGATTATATAAAAAATGGCAACAGTAGTTTACAGTCATTATCGCCACACTAGGCCACACTGTATCGTAGTTACCAAAGATAACGTTCAAAAATCAATATTCTGACACTGATACCCGAAAAAGATTTCTAATTTTAATTACATATTTCCCATATGTATGTCGTCCAGAAATTTCTGCACGGAGAAGTAGTGTGGCGACCGATGTTCCAAACCATGTATATAATTATCATCTCCGTGTATCCTCGTCATGGTTTAGTCAAAACTCTTGCAAAAATTTAAAACCGTTTTATTATTACAGCGATTGGGCAGTGTAACAAGTGAAACACTTCCATATTTCTTGGGGCTTCCTCTCGTCGGTGGCATGCCCTTTAACCCTCGGAATTATTCAAGAGGAGATGTCGCAGTGGCAGAGTCAACGGTGTCCCTGTTAGCTGCTTTCGCAAAGACTGGAGATCCGACTCCTCGATCTGATGAAAGGCATCACGAAAACGCTGTCTCCTGGCCACGATATGAACTGAATACCCAGCAGTATTTAAGTATTGGTACGTTTCCACACACGCACTTAGGTATATTAAAGACGGAAATTGTTTGAAACCCTGACGTGGTTGAAGTATTTTCAACGTCCACTTGTTACTAGTACATTATAAGAATCAAATTTCGTTATATTTTATAGAAGATTTAAAAACATCCAATGGCTAAAAATTTAAAAGTCTTACACTGTTGCAGAGAAGAACCTAATTAGTAGTGGGACATAAAAAATGTTGCGACCAATAGTATGTTTTAATTTGCATGCTGTAATATCTCATATTCATATCGAAAGCATACATGAAGATTAAAATGACCTTATTTTAAAGTTTGTTTAACTTTTCTTTTTTGGAATATTCTCGAAGCAGATGACAATTTATTGTGCTTCATCAGAACTTTTATTCTCCGGTTGTTATTACAAATAAGTTATAAATTCTGTATCTTCTTTGTAACATACATAATGTTTTGAACAGGTACAAAATTAAGGGTCAAAAGCCACTACCGCGGTCATAAGATGGCGCTGTGGCTACATTTGATTCCTCAGCTTCATAGACCAGGTGCTGCACCTCGCCATCACCAGTTCCGGTCAGTCCATCCTGATATGTTTGCTGGTAAGTCTTAAATCGAGACACTAATCGGTAACTTTATATTTGTGGCTGTATATTGAAACTTGAAACGTACTCCAATGTTATATTTGTGTAGTAAATAAGAAATTATTAACTCCGAGCATTTTATGGTAATAAAAAAATTACAAGAACCGAATATTTAGTTGCTTATAATATCTAAAATATAACGTAACGAAGGAAAATAATTAAATATGGACGAACTTTCTTTCACATAAAAATAGCCATTAAATCTGAGACAAAAGACCATTTGTGATTATTATTCTAAAGTATATAAACAGGTTATTTTAGTTTTATAGTGTTAATATAAACCTTATTATTGTCAAATTAATTACTAAAAGGCTTAAATAAGTAGGGTCCTTAACTAATTTGTATGGATGGGTGTTGTTACTCACCACATAGATCTTCGGTATTCCGTATGTTTTTAATTACTGAAATTCCCAGGAGGTTTTACCAATTTGATTACATGGTTTCCTTGGAAATTTCCTCTGCGATATTTTATATTCAACTTTGCTAATACCAATAACTTTTCAAGACCAGCCTCTTCCCGTCTAGCCAAATAAGTAAATTAAGAAAGTATTCCTTACACACAAAATGGTTTATAATCTTCGGACCATAACTTGAGTCTGTTCGTTCTTTTACCTATTCATGGAATATAGTGTCCATATGCTTATAGTTTTGATACTTTTGAGCTATAGAGGAAAGTCATGAATACAAACATCTTCAAAAATTTTCCTTGCAAATTTGGATAGTTGTATTCTTCAATCAACTTTCGACTCTTATATTCCTGGTCAATTAGGGGTTTTCAAGTCAACGAAACGGCTTACGTAGTCAAAACCATTAACCAATTCTTTATGAGTAAGCTTACTGACTGTCGGCTATCACCGGATTGTTTTGGATATCTCGACTTTCTTTAAGAATTATCATTTCTTCTTCGAAAAGTACAAATAAAGTCACCATCATATCACACTTATATATAATTTAAATGTTAATAATTTAAATGTGTTAAAGAAACGATTTAATTCTCCTCTCTTAAAGACCCCAATATAACCACAAACTTTTGAGATTACCGTAAAAGCAAGTTAAATTCACAGTGAAGATTTGCATGGTGGGAACAAATGTGCCAATCGCAATACCGAAGCTGCCAAAACAGTATAAAAACTTACAAAAATATCGTGGACGCCTTTTTTCTAATACACGGTATTTACCTATTTCAATGAAAACGTATGAGAAGTGCACTTCATTTATAACGATTTAGACATTTCCGGTTGCTTGGTGCCGAGAATCATTTTACTTGAAAGCTCTCAATAAAATAGTCCCCTCTTACATCAATTTCTTCCATTCATCGAAATAAACTTGAAACGAAAAGGAAGTTATGGCTGTACAAAAATTAAATAATATTTCTAAATATATCACTTTATTATTGTGAATTTCCAAATGCTTGCCCATGACTATGACCTTAACCCTCTCACTCTGAAAGAAGACGTGTGTTAAAACAGTGGAGCAATAAAAGGGTCGGAAAAAATGTTTAAGACAAAAAAATATACAATAAATGTCAAGAATATAACTACATTGACGCGACGTTTCTTCATTCATTTTCTCTAAATATTACAAATATAAATCCAGCCAAATGGACACATTTCACATTCTTATGGGACAGAAGATGAAATGGAAGAAAGAAAAACGAGCACGCAGAACAGTCTTTGCATAAAATATCTACACGTTCAGTAGACAAACTGCGAATGTTGGAACATAAACTTAAAGAGCGGAAGCGGAAGAACTTGAAAGGAGATATTTAAATAGTCTACGTACATGTCACACTACCGCCGAGAAGCGAGACGCGAATGTTCGGAACCCTGGATTCTTGGAAATTGAATAGGAAACTACTAGTGGCAAGTGAACCAAAGGTTCGCGGACTTGGAAGGCTATGTGAAACCATTAGAACTGAATACTATCATAGAAAAACAATCGTTTAAACTTGTGAAATTCAAGAGTCCTCTAGCGATATACGAACTGTCGACAGTGTATTTACGTCTAACACCACAAATATGGTCACAAGGAGTGCTCATTTGAACCTAATTTACCTCAAGGCATTTTAAATTCTGTGCCTAATAATAAAGAAATCATGTGTTGCATGCATCTAACAATGTATGATGAAACACTAAGGCATGAGAAGTCTACCAACCTGCACTTGGCCAAGGTGGCAGATCATGGCTTTAATCCTTTTACGTTGAAAAGAGATCCATGCCCACCAGTGGAATTACAAAAAAGATCGGAAAATAAAATCAATTAACCTTTATTTGTCTGTAAAATTCATTATAGATATCTTAGCAAATTCAAAAAGTTTTCATGTAATACGATTTGTAGATATTGTATAACTCAAAACACAACAGCATGACACTGCTGTACACATCCATCTACGAGTAACTTGTTACGAGTGGTCACACTAGAAGGAGACAATACAAATATTACAGAATCTTAACTATTAATAACTTTTTAAATAACAGTAGTATAATTGCTTTAGTGTAATATTTAATTCGTTGAGACTTTAGTTGATTAGTCATAGCTAACACTAAGTAAACATCGCTTAAAGCTTATAGTTTTAACGCCGGCAATGTTGCAGTGGAACAAATTATCTCATTCTGTTTTTGTACATTTCTCTTTTCCGCTTGAAAAATTTAATTTCGTTACAGCCACCCATCAAATTATAATAATGATAAATTTTGCTGATGGCCATAAATAGGTATTCCTTTCTTTATACTCTTCAGAAACTTATCTTTCTCTGTTTAAGTAAAGAATACTTCCAAGAACAAGTTCTTGGAAGTACTCTTTACTTAAACATGATAATCCAATTGTCACGTCATTTAAAACGGAAAGTTATATCGACGTTATGCCTTAGTATTCGCGATGACAGTAAAAGTATTAGTGTTTATTATAAACACTTATTATGGTTTTATAAACATTGTTCGTTCTTCGCCTTCGTTTCATTTATTTCACATATCCTGCAATGAAATCATTATTTTGTTGTTGTATGTTGTATGTTTATTGTCAGACGGTAGAAAGGCTGCTAATTAATTACAATTGCTCATTATACTAAATTCACATTGTAATATTAGTATTACAATGTGTTTAGTCTTACACTACACGATCCAGAATGTTTCGCTGATGCTAGGTCGATCACCGGATCGGTCAAAGTACGAGTATTACTGGGTTTTTCGCATTTTAAATTCCCAGTAGTTTAAAATCCCAATAATCCCAGCAGAATATAAATAGTACCAGGGGTATGATAATATTCCAACACCATATTCCATAGGACGTGTAAAATAAATCTGGAAATACATAAGTACATCACCCGTCTACTTAGGTGTTCGACGAAATACAGACACTATGTAAGATTATATGAAAATATTTCAAATGTATTTTTTACGGTACGCGCGCCCCCGACCCACAAACCGAGCATCAATCCACGATCAATTAGTACTGTAGTGTGACGTGACTCATATAATACGCTCGCAGTAAATCCAATCGGAAGGGAGTTATCTGGAGCAACACTGGTAACTTGGGAGAGCGATACAAATTGTGAGAGCCTAATAGTCTACATACGTCTAAAGTAGTTGTTCTCTTGCCTATTATAATTTCTAGTACAGTATGGTTCGTAAGTTAAACAGGGTTTGTATATTGTCTGATTTGTAGAGATATATAGTAACTGGTATTCTCTGTCTACCACCTAAGTGAACTTGCGTAACGATATCATAATTATAATGTATATTAATATGTGTTACTATTATATTGTTACCAAATAAATTCGTAACCAGATACAATATTTAAGAAGAGCTTCATTCATTGAGCTCATTTGTTGTGTCTATACGATATTTTCCAATCAGCTCCCAAAGAATTGGTTTTTTAAATAATTTTTGGCATTTTACAGGAAAGTTTTGTTTATAGACGATCTTAATAGACCAAAACATATTCAGTACTTGCCCAATACATTTCACAAGTATCGGCAATCTGCACCGAGATTTTAAGGTTCAGGATAAATATATGTATTTTTTTTCTGGCACATAAAATAGGTAATAATATACATGCATATTTGAAACATTCATTTTGTCGAAAGACAAATAGAAAGACAAAAATATCTACTATTGGACGTTGTATGACGTCAGCATAACAAAAACAGTGCCTATGAAGACAATACGAGTTTCCGGGAAGTGGGCCGAACAAAGATGCTATTAGGACTCGGCCCCGGTGATTGCTGCCCCAACATTTGCCTTCTTCGCTCGCTCTTAGTTTACTAACCATACGCTCCGAGTCTTTGTTCTCGGATGAGCAAGGGATGTAACTACAATGCGAACGCAGGTGGAATCTTGCTTGATTTGCGTACAAAAGATGGTTTAAGCCATTTATTCCGTTATAAATGTTGATGCGACTAAAATGAATCGAAATAAAATGACTTGGTAATTTAGTGTTAGTAACATTGGTAGCCGATCTCAATGTCAAGGGTTCAATTCCCATCCAAGACTATTAATATTATATGAGTATGCCAAATTTTGTATATATGTACATACCTATTTACCTATAACTGTCTGAGTGTGTATCAGATTTCATACCATGGGCTTTTATTAGATTGGAATAAGCTGGTGTTATGATAATTGTACTAAGTTTTTATTATACTCATTATAACACCAGTACGATAGAGTTTTCTAAAGTATACAAACAAGTTGGTATTCTTGAGTTTCCTCCCCCAGTTTGGGAACAAAGCTGGTTTTCATACAAAGTGTTCGCGAGCAAGTTCAAGTGGCAGCTTGTAATTTTGAGCGCAGCGAAGCTACAAAGTGGTTGAGCCGTCAAACTTTCAATTGTTACCAAGCGGAGGGGTCTTCATAACATAACCGTTTTTGTACGTTCAGTGACAAAACATGCTCAACATTCCAAATAGCAAAGTCGTAAACACACCCAATTATTTCAGTTTTAATACACACTGAGTGCTTTCACTTGGCAATATAATTTGTGTATCCAAATTCCGAGATACGGTTCTTATTTAAGGTGTGTTGGGGATCAAATCTGATAACTAAAACCCATGACGATCTATCGATGGCAGTCCCTTTTGAATGTGTTCCTTTAATTCTATCTAATGCTGATTTCAATCCAGTAGGTTGATGACAAACTTGCCCGAAATAATATTTAAAATATTGATTTGAACATTGGTTTAAAAAACATTTTATACGTGATAGTGCATACACGAGCTATGTATATCATATTGTGATCAAATTCAATTTGAGCTTAAAATTAGCTATAAAGTACCATAATATTTGACATAACAAAACATGACGTAGCACTAGACCTCTTGTAGTACTAATGATTGTAATTAATCTTTCTATCAATAATACATTTTACCAGTAGTCCAAAGATAAATTTACGTTAACAAGCAATTCCAAACAATCCTTTTCAAAATATAGTTCCTACGTTAAAATGTCCGCGATTCATTTGATTAGCTTTGTTAAACCCGATAAATAATTTTTAATCGATACAAAGTAATAACAGACCAGCATTGAATTGACTGTTAATGAAACATCCGTGGCAAGCATAACAAAGATTATTCTACTAAAAACAAATAAAATATTCACACTTGTCAAACACGAAGAAACAGTCGTATCAACCGTTTACGTGCAAGTGACTCCCATTATCCTCCATTGTCTCAAAAGGACAAAGGAAGTGAAAAATTTTAATATAAGATAAATTAATTCAAAAAGTAAACATAATAACATCAGTACCCCAGCTTGTGTGCAAAGACCCTTATTTCCTTAGTCGGGTCACAACAGGAATAAACACGAGAAGGAAGCCCAAAGAAAAAGTAGCTCCAGCTGTGTTACTAGAAAGTACGCTCAAAATGACAAAGGAAAAGAACAACGACGCAACAGTCCCGTAAAAGGAAAAAAGCTTTCAAAATTTAGAGAGCTTTGTCGTATTTTCGTCAATTTTCTTCTTGACAATTTATTATTAATTTTAAGATACATAACATCATGCATGTATTTCTCCGAAGGAGTAGACAGAGGAGTGAAATAATTTGAAAATATAAGACAATTTTGTAATACATATTTGATAAATAAAATAAAAAATAACTTTTTATTCCGCGTAAGAGATCAATTTATGATCTTACAACCAGAACCTTGATATCACTTCTTCCTCGTGACTGCTACTGTTTACATCATATGCATTTGGCCGGCGTCGGGCAGCCTACGAGTATAATCCTTTTAATTCTACCCTTAAAGTACCGTATCTAACAATGGAACTATGAAAGTGTTGGCGGCGATGATAATGGTGATGATGAGGATGAAGCTAATTATGATGATGCTGATGATGGTGGTGGTGGTGGCGATGATGATGATGATGATGACGACGATAACAATAACGATAATGATAATGTATCTACATTTACATCTCTGTAGGATTTAGTTCCGAACCGGTTGTATAGTGGTAATTTAATACAAACATAAATGAATCACGTAGTAAGCCAATACTATCGGTCCGCTTAATTGGGCACTCGATTTGTTTACCTCCGCATCAAGGATACTGCAGTGCGCAGGCTTCAGTTAATCTTTGCGTATCGACTCATCAGCGATGAATCTGAATAATTGAGGTTCTGGATGCAGTTTTTATGCATTGCGCGAAAAAGTAATCACGCTTAAAGCAATTTTAAAATGATTTTCGGTGTTTTTTCGATTACTTTTTATTAGCAATCGTATAATCAACATTCGTACTTCTTGTAAAGTAATTATTGAGACCGAATTATTACAATTTTGTTTTAAGAGTTATTACCCACCGAGTTATTACCTCGTTTGAGCGAAGCCGAAACAATTACCGTACAATTTTTCATCTATTATTTTGGGATCTTCGGGGTTGCTCTCAAAAAGTATACTACTCGTACGTAGCTAGTGTCTTTCTTTGGGTATCATGACATCTCCATGTTTGGTTATCAGTTTGAACGCAAAGAATTAATAGATAAACACAGTTATTTCGTCATTTGTATTAAATTGAATATCTTTTAATACGCATATTATATCTATAATATGTATGTTCACTTTATTTTCAATGGTGAATAGTTGATTTAAACCTTTGTAACCAACGAATTCATATCATTAACGTTTTTGGGGTTGGGTTTAAATAAATAAATAAAATGTGGTTCAATTAAAACTTCACTTTCCGTTAATTTTATCAGCAATGTGTCAATGTCTGCTTGGAACGTGGCAATCTATACATGTACTTGCTTATATACTTCGCTAAAAGGATCGGCAGTGAATGTAAGCAATTAATTTTCCTGAATCTATAAAGCCGTGTAACCCAATTCCAGTTTCTGCATTAACCAACAGAAACCAATCCAAGAGCGTTGTGTGTACGTAATGAACCCCATTTTCGTTCGTTGACTTATTCGCTCGTTTTTATTCGATAAATTTTATAGTTCCATGTTATATTACCCACGTATTTTGACATCGTAAGGTGTTAAATTAAGGTATAATGGATTTTAACTCCAGTTAACTTAAGTTAGCAAACCTTATTTCTAAGCCGGAGATTTTGAGTTAGGTTCCCAACCCGAACAAAGATAACTTGACGAACACGAGTATTTGCTGCGCGTCTATATTTAAAATTATTCATACATACATTAAATAAATAGGCATGTAATGTTCCGGGAATCGAATCTAGGATCTCTCGATCAGCAATCGCACTTCCAACACCTCGACCAACTAGTTAGTCCTCTTCTCTAGGCTAGTCTTCTATCCAGTTATGTATTAAAACAGTTCATGTTGGATCGAAAGTTTATGCGCAATAAGAAAACTTAGTAACTATTTAATATATTAAAATTAACATGCGAGTAACGCTTACTGTAGGACTTTCAATTCAATAAAATACCAACTAAGTTGGTAGGTATGTCCTCGATATGCTCGGCTTGTATAGGTCGAACATATTTTAATTATAAATATAATATGTGTATTGCATGAAAGTGACGTACCTATATAGCCGGTTATTTACCACACAGGTACCAACTTCTGTCAACCCACACTTGGCCAGTATTAACTATAGGCTCAACTTCTTTCCTTCTGAGAGGACAAGTCTCCTCTCAAAATGAGACGGTGAAGAACACCCGCCACCTATGTCCAACAGTGGAACGATAACAGACCCAAAAGGACTTAATTGTAGAAATCTACTTAATTTAGTTTGAAGCGAAAGAAGATTGTTTTTATAAATCCATTGCAAAATAATAATTCTCCCGGTTCCCGCAATGTTCGGCGGTAGTCTGATCAGATGCCTAAGTTTCCTGAAAACCCCTAACTGAACGAGATTTAGATCCCCCTCAGAGCGTTAAATGGGTTGGGCGCCAATATTTTTCTCTCAAAGTAATGTAATTTGTTCAAATTTACGACTCTAAATGCCATTCGTCTAGTTTCCCGAAGTTTCCTCTAAAAGTTGTTGTGGCGTGTTATATTGGGAAAAGTGCCTGCTATTTCAATTTTGTACGTAATTTATTCATGTCGTAATTCAATCTCTAAGTTTGGGGTTGTATATGTTATTTTCCATTTTTTCTAAGTTTCATTTCAATTTTTTTTTAATCAATACTATAATTATAATAATAATCTTGCCCGCACTTGGCCAGCGTGGCAGACATTGGTCTTAATTCACCCATCATATTCATATTCCAACAGTGGAATTATAAATCAATCGATTATTATTAATCAGTACTATAGTTACTTTCAATTGTTCATAGAGTCTTTATATTCTTACTGTATGATCACGACAGGCTCCTTACAGGGTATATATATATTTATCAGCCGTTTGATGATTATACTAAACACTGTCTAGGTTCAAATCAGGCGCCCGCTTGAGACTTGTCTCGAGAAATTTATATATATATTCTCAGTAGGCACATTATTTGAATATGGTTGTTCAAAAAAGAGATATTACAATGTCTCAATGTTACTCTAATGAGACATACAAGGAATATTTTGTTATATCTTTTTAGTAAGAAGTTAACGTACTTATACTAACATGTGCCAGGTACATCTAAGGTTCGTCTTACGACAATGTCATTAACGACATGATTTTGCGCATTTTGGCTATTCCATTACATCAAAGTCGATAACCATTACGGCTAATGGAAAATATGCACTTTGACCTTTTCTAAAAACGCGTTTGTCGTTCGTTAATGTTATATTTGCGAACAATCATCACAGACGATTTTCATTAAGAAGTCAGGCAGTCGATGTGGAATGATCATGCGGAACACTTATTTATGATAAAAAAAGTAAAGGAAGGCAGAGTGATGTAGACTTCCACCTTTCACCAGTTACGTTCACGTTCCATGGAATGGATGGTGAGCCTCTCCATACACCGGGCACAGGTCGAGACTCCAAGCCACTACTAGATATTCTAAATTGCAAAAATCCAACAGTATCCGACCTGGGATTTGAAAACAGGAACTCCCGATCGGCAGTCGCGATCTCAAGCACTCGACCAACGAGGCAGTCATGATGATGATCAACTTATTTATGAACCTGCATTTACTTTGTTTTTTCTTGTACCTATTCTAGAGTTGAGAAACGTCAACAATATTTAACTATAGTGTCATATATGTAGTAACTAACAACAGTAAAAATTTCTGAACATAATTATGCAGTTCAAAATTGTTTTGAGACTAAAAAGTATATTTTTTTCAGGCGAAATATTCCCTGAGTTATATACCACAACTGCAGCTTTAGATGAGGAAGAGGATACAACAGAGGAGCAGGAACCTATAGAAGTAGAAGAATGTGAGCCTTCTCCGTCTGCCAGGCCTGCTCTCTCTGCACTGCCCCCGCCACAAACATCGCCAAAAGAAGACTCATTGACGAACTTGGATACACAGTACTATAGGTGAGTGAATGATAATATAATTTATTTATATTTAGAATATCAACAGTAAATAATAGTAATTTCGTATGTTAATATGTAGTAAAAAGTTATCTTGTACATGTTTACAATTTTAGAAATCTTACTCTATAATTTTTAAGTATAAGTATGAGCTTAGACAATTTTCGCTAAAAAAATGTAGAAGCATACATAAGAAAATTATGAATAAATATGCTCGAATTAAAAGCTACAGACGAAACAAAACCAACCGTTCTAAGTATGTTCGGAAATAGAACAAAGGTAGTATTCAACAAAAATTAAAATGCCGGCGAACGCGTAGCTCCCGAATGTAAAAGGATTTTCGTCTCAAGATTTCATGTAATATTAGGAAAGTAAGCACCAAAGGTGAACATTGTTGTATAACAGATAAATGTCGACGATATGCCTCACGTGCCTCGCTATAAACAAGATTGATCAGCGTTTCGCGACGCGTAATCTCACTAATGTGTTTACCTAGTTGTTTACCTTCGAAATTCGTCCTTTTTGTCTCACAAATAATGTCTAATGCCACCATTTTTCAAGACTCCTGCGACTTTTTCCGCAACTGGATACAGCTGATAATGGTAATGGATCGTACCTAACTTCCACTGAATTAACTGGACTCGTTCTCGAGTAATGGCTCAATATTTCAAGCAGACGCTCAGTTGAAGCTCTAAATAATATTTCCATCTTTAAAACGCGGTTTACTGCACCGAACGAAAAAGCTATCGAAGTTCGCCCATTTATCTTTCCACATAACGGATATCCTGAAAAATAAGCAATAAAAAAGAGACGACTCTAAATCAATTTCGGGAAATCTTCCTCTTAGCGCTTTACGACAAAACCTTGTAGTGATACTATTAAAAGCTGTTAAATGATTTGTGAAAACAATTTGCAAGTCTAGCGATAAATTCATCTAGACAGTAATTTGATTTTCTTTTGTTACAATATTTTCTATTCTGATGTGGAGGTATCATTAAAGTCGCTTGAATGATTTCTGAATCACCTAAAAGTATTCTTGTAATTTAATTTACAAATTTTTCTTGGCTTTTTTCCACAGTTATACTGTGGCGT
>DWMG01002188.1:0-13669 GCA_018244855.1 Elbella merops | reverse complement strand
GCATGCCCAGCGTGGAGATTACGGGCATAAACCCCCTTTGGGGGAGGCCTATGTCCAGCAGTGGACTAAGAAAGGCTAATGATGATGATGATGATGAAATGATTTCATAATGACGTCAATAGAAATCAATAGGTAATTTTTTATAACATACACTACAACTTCAGAAATATTTTTCTACAACTACAATCGCAACGTTTTTTTAAAGATACCCTCTTCATAGAGCAGAACTAACAATGACGTATCAATGCAGAAAATGGTTTAATTGAACACGAGTAGCGGTGTTCGCTGGTAGATAATTAGCGGAGCACGCAACGACTCTCTGCGCCGCTCTCGCGTCACGGCTCGCGACAATATTATGTACAAATCAGGAATCATGTGTCAATAGAGCGTACGGCATTCGAAGCGTAAAGTGCTACGTTATTCAACTTAATGGCTATTAGTTTGGTTCGTTAGTGGAATATTGCTAACGAATGTGCAGGCCGCGCATTCCGGCGGCGTGGTGAAATGCTCAATTAGCACACACACTGCGCGCTACTCCACTATTCTACCTCGGTTTTCATATAAAACGTCAGTAATCACGTCACGCTATACGAGTAATACAGCATAACAACTTTAAACGGCACTGCCAGGCTTGTTAGGCCTCAAAGTGCTTTTTAGAGGAATTCAAGCTATTATGATTTTCAAAAAACAATCTATCAATGGTTGCAGTCAAGATATTTATAAATAACTATATCTTGTTTTAGCCTTCCTTATACTCGTATATTTATTATATTCGGATCATCTATCTAAATTAAAATTTGGGGTTAGAGCACGGTAGCAAAATTTATAGCACAATTTAAATATTGGGTAATATATGTTCCAACTTTAAAAGGAGGTTAAAACTATCTAAAAGCATTTTCGTAAAAAGAAAGAACGTTGTATAAAAGAATATCTGGTAGCGGAAGACGCTCAGAAGTCAGAAGTCGAGTTGCCGTGATGGAGATGATTAATATGCCTCATTTGCGGCACGCGCCCTCTCTGCAGATCGGCTACGCTCCGCGCGCTACACGCCGCTACGAAACGCTACGAACCGCTACGTGCCCGGCAACGTACATCGTTTACGCTTCCGCACGGAGAATTTATTAGATCCCACCCCATTTATACCTTTTATCTCCATTATGTATTTAATGTCATCTCGTCGCTTTAGCGGCATACTTGGGGTAAATAACAATAGTAACACATCTTACACAATTTAACATCGCGAAGGCTAATTTTATAGCAGAAAATCGATCTATTGTCCAATGCCATTTTCTTTTTGCTTGAACTGTCACGTATATTGTAGTCTAAAAACACACACACTTAAACAAATCTTCCACTGTTGAACAATCCGATAAAATGCTTGCGAAAGCCCAATATTATTGTTGTAATTGGTTTCTAATGCCACGTAAACCCCCCAAACGTGTTGGAGGAGTGGACTGGGAGATAAAAAATACGGGATTCGAACGTTTTCGCACAGAGTTCTACGGAGCACTACGTTTTCTTTTTATTGTAAAAGGACAGACAATATTTATTTTATTGTTAGCTCTATTGAAACTGTATAATTCAAGAGAACTCGCCGACTGTACTTTGTATAGCCGTACTGTAATAATAGAACTTCTGTCCGTAGTAATTATAATAACGAAAGAAAACTTTAAGCATTGTGCAGTCCAAAGTTATGGCAGCGGTGGACTTATGTTAATTTTTACAAATTACATTTCATGACGCATAACGAAGTTTAATGTGTTTCTGAATTCGTAATTTCGGATTAACACTCTAAACACCTTTAACGAACTTAAAGTCTTCTGAGCGCTTTATTAGGACTCACTAATTGTCTAGAAAATCTGGGGATATCAAAAAAATGAATATTACCAACTGAGGTCTACAAACGACATTATATCAAATTTTACCTTTATCATCATTATCGTTATCACCATTTGTATATTTATCCGGTGTTTTTATCATTCCACTGGAATTTATGTAATTCTGTCATTTACCTGTATGGACCGTTCAATGTTTCTTGTGAATCAATTCCAAATACACATCAGAATAACTTAGAAATTGGATCGATTCCCTGACTGAAATGATTTCAGGACGTATATGTGCATATATGTAAAACTGAAGGAGATTTGATGCGAGGTTAGGAATTGAATGTTCGTTCGAAATTCCTCCAAAAAGCTCGGTTCTTATTGTATTAGGATTACGCCAGATCGGAGCTACACTCGTCCCGACGGCTCCATATAATGTTTGCATACAGACAAGCTTTGGAAAAACAGGCGTACGAAAATACGTGAATCAAACATCGTTCAAGACAGAGATTTGTTACCGAAGCTGTTAAAAGGATCCGTTTTTTTCACTAAAATACAATATTTGAACAATACGTCGAAGATAGACTTTGCTGTCTACATCTTCGGGGAAATAGACGCGGGATGTTACGCTATATTAAATTTGTCAATATTTTGGCGTATTAAAAATAATTATTTTAAAGATTATCTTTAAAAATTCATTCTAATAAATTTAATATCACGCCCATAATCTCTGAAGAGGTAAGCAGAGGATTGTAGTACAGTCCTACGTTTCACAAAAACCGGATACAAATCCACACTCCGAGGCACTACTAGGAATTTCAAAACAAAAATCCTAACTGTACTCGGCCCGGGGATCGTATCCAGGACCTCTCTATCAGTAGTCGCGCTTGCAACCAATCGATCAACGAGGCAGTCGTAAAGATTGTGTTAGCAATTTATAGCATAGCAGAGGTAGCTCAGTGGCAACGATATTACCATTGTATTGCGATTGTTTGTGGTTCGAATCGTATCAAACTCTGTACGTGAAATAAGGAATTTGAGTTTTCAAAATAACATACGTGTCGCAGTAACGAAATATTAAGAAAAATATATAATTATGTATACATGTATATATGTGTGTATATATATATACTGCTTTCCTGGTAACGTTGAAAGAAACATTTAATACATTTTACTTATTTATATATAGTATTTGCATTAAGTATAATTCGTCAAACTTGACAATTTTTCCATTTCATTTTTGTATTGATTGGTTTCGTTCAAGCAAAATGTTGCTGATTCTAAATGATTTAATCTTGTTTTTGCCTTATTATTAACATATGTATGTACCTTGGAATTACCAATACAAAAACATGAAACGTAACAGATACTCGTACCTGCGAGGTAAGCGAGGCATTACAATGCAAGTTCGCCAAACAACGTCCTTACATCTGAAGCAAGACTGCTAGCTGGAATTTTTCAGTGTACACTACGGCTGTCGCGCGCGAATCCTTGTAAATTTATGACCCTCACTCTGACGCTGGCCAGTCCCACGGATACTGTAATGGTCCTTTCTCTGTATGTCTCAGCGAAATGTTTACACGCCAACATATCCGTCTGAGGTAAAATCTACCGTGATACATAACATCATTTTAAATGTATTGTTATTATTATGTTGTTCCGCCAGGTCCATAAGTGGGTAGGCAGAAGGCAACAACTGCCAAATTTCTTCATTCTTCAAGTATTATTTTTGAAATTTTAAGCGTGCTTTTCAATTAGTAAGTACCAATTATCAGGGACAAAACCCAAACTTGATTTTCCTATATAAATGCAGAATTCGAAGTAAAATGTCCAATTTTAAACTGGAGTTATACGCACGGGACTGCTGGTCGTAAACACGCAAGGCGAACCTGCTAGGGTAAATTCGAAGCGCTGAAAAAACCAGACTACAAGCTACAGCTTTACTTTTTTAAATGTACTTGAATAATACTGCTACTTTATGCTGGTACATTTTAAAATATCGCATTTAGTACGACCTCAAGGTAGAAACGACATGGTTCTACGTATTGTATCGCTATTCAAAACGCTGATCAGAGCTATATGAGGGTCTTAAAACATTTTACATTTATTTACCGTTTAGCCAGACGAAAGGTTCAATCCTACATTCAATCTATATGCTAGTTTCAGTGTGAAGAGATTTGATTTAATAAAATTTATTACCCTAACATATCAACGACGTTAATGAAACTTATTCTTACAATGAAATCGTAAAATTCGTTGATTATTTTTTCGTAAAATAAGTAAAACAGTAAGTGTTATAAATAATTTACAATAAAACAACAAGGAACTAACAATGGGATAAATCCTAACAACGTTCCCAATTGTCATAAAAATACAAGGCGTATCTAGTGACGTCGATGGTAAATACATTTGAATAATAATAATATCATTTTAAGATGGATACGAGACACTTGCGCGCGACATAAAGCTGGGTTTGGCGTGATCCGCACGGCTAAAGGAAATAAAGTTATGATTTATGCAAGTGAAATGTGTTTCAAACAACGCTTTCGATGTAAGCACCCGCCGTTGTTGCGAAAAATTTCACTACGTCACAACTATCTTTTTAGAATAATGGCAAGGACCAGGTACACTTGAGGAATATACGATTTTATGTGCAATTTGAGATGTGCAGGCTTCCATTCCGTATCTGATTCCGATACGGTTTTTAAAATTGTTTGGATCAGTTAATATATGTAGCGGTTATGGGATATTATGAGGACAATATTTTTTTTTCCAAATAGGCGGCATTTCAGTGGGTTAGATTATATTGTTAATACAATTATAAATTTAAAATGGAATTATTTATAATAAATCTACATTTCAAAGTCATACTTAGAAGAAATATTTTTTCGTTAGAATCAATTCAAACAAATACAAATCTGATGTATATTATTATTATTACAGTTTTTAAATTTTTTGTAATACGTTATATTAACTATTTCATTAATTGTGGACTTAATTCCAAGGCATGCAACTAAGGCATAATTTTAACACACTACATGTACAAGTATATCAGAAATCACGAATAGCAAAAGGCAGTGAGAGTTACATTAATATTTCTTGACGTCAAAGTTGTGTAAACTCGACTTCTCGCACAACGGAACTGTGATTCGATTTAATGTGATATTTTTCGCAGGATCCCATACGCTGACAAAATCACCCCGGAGCCAATTCTGAACAACAATGCGAGTCGGGATACAAAGGCGGACTCTATCAGAAACAGTTATAATAGCCAATTCAAAGTTGGTATTTACGGCTGGCGGAAGAAATGTCTATACATTTTGGTGATGGCGCTCATGTTCATGATGATCATCAATCTCGCGCTCACGCTGTGGGTGCTGAAAGTGCTGGATTTTAACACGGTGTGTATTACTCATTGTCTTCGCGTCATCGACTGTACATAACTTCAGTTATATGACGTATTGTGAGATTTGATTATGATAGCAATCAGAAAAAATATTTGACGGATTACAGAAATATGGCGTATCTAGTATTACTACTGTAAATTTTAGTGCGCTCAAAGCAGAACAAGTTCAAATAGTTTTACAGTAGAAACGCAAAGTTTTGCTAGTGAAACTATATTTTATGGAATATTTGTTTATACAGGAGGGAATGGGCCAGCTACGTATAGTCCCGGGAGGCTTACAGCTGCTGGGCCAAGCTTTGATGTTGGATTCGATGTTCGCGTCCAGCATCAAGTCACTTCGGGGACAGCCCATCGTGATCGAGTCATCGCGGAACTTCACCGTATTAACTCGAGATTACCACGGCTTACCGCAAAGCAGGCTGTTTTTAGGTGAACATTAAAAATATTTCTTCTTATATTTCATTTAAATTTCAAATTTCGTTTGTACAAGCATTTCTAAAATAAAGTTATTACAAACCAGAGCAACAGTGTAGCAGTGAATTTTCTAGCGTACTTGTAGGCGTTTGTTTTCCGGGATAATCTTTAAATCCGCTGAACAAATTTTGTTGCGATGTTCGCCGTTTGTTACCTTACTTTTCTGGCGAAGGTTTTGGAGGCTTTACAGTTAAAAATTAATGTAAATCGTAAAGTCGACGAATGATCACAATTTTATAAACATTTTTGGAGTATGTTATATTTTTAATTGTTTGTCGTTTGTATTACGTAGGTCACGATCGTCTAGAGTTAAATGTGGCGCGGCTAGAGGTGAGAGATTCTCGTGGAATTCTTATACTGGGTGTTTCTGAAGATTCGGTTACAATGGGCGCTGAAAACCTGGTGATTGCAAGCCCCGCTGGTGCCACATTCCACACGGCTGTGCAGACACCTCTTGTGAGGGCACCACCGTCAAAGCAGCTTGTGTGAGTATTATTACTGCTTACAATCCTTGTTGTATCTTCCAATTAGTACTTAACTCTCGCCGCGTTATATATTTTGTACAAATATTCAATACTCAATGTATTTTAGAGTGATACACGCAGAAAACACGGGGAATCTGGTTACCTCAAAAAAACCAAGAGTCTGTTTTGACAACCTCGAAACATCTATTGATTGATGGATTTGATGCATAAAGCATATACTTTATGTCAATTTACATGTGTGTAATTACCGTACAGTAAGATGTGATCAATATTAGTTTTCTTTTTAAACCTTTAAAACATTTAAAGCGCTTAAAACATTTGGGCTGGAGAGTACTTAATATGTTATAATGTGTATTTTGTATTGTATTACGTGTATGTTTATCTCGAAGTTTATTTTGAAATTACCTTGAATCTTACAAGCAACTACAGATTTCTTTAGAAGGTAAAGCTTTACAAAGAGCTCACAGTTTCCATGACTTAGAAGTAGGTAGTACGGTGATTATTACGAGCAAAGGGCGTCATTACAGGCAGGCAGTGAACACAACGGACGACTGTGTATAATAATGATACATGGCGTGTGCTATACATAGCTGTACTTGTACAGATAGTTTTACGACTGCAAGTCGAGCACGCTATAGCAAACGTAACTTCGCGATAGTACTGTGAAAATTAAACATTATTTTAAATCTGTTTGAGTTTGAGTTTACTGCTGAATTAATATATTTTTTTACTGGTACTGTTTTTTATGTAATTCGAATAGCAACGAAAATATCACTTCTGTTTGCTTAAGCGTGGATACGAAATATTTTTAATGTTAAGTATGACGTTGTATGACTTTCAAATGACTATAATGTATATTAATTAATTTATTATATCAATCTGAGGAACTTTTCCTTTTTTCCGTTTCTTTTATGTTTATTATTACATTTTTTTTCAATTTTTTTATGGTCTAAACAGTGTTCCTGCTCACCGTCGTTGCTTAATTTAAATATCATTTGCACTCGAAAATTAAAGATGTCACCAATCTACACATAAACGACATTTATATACCGTGAGAACTTTTAAAAAATGACTTCATATTTGAATAAATATCATAAATAATTACTTAAATATTGTATCCACAGCTTGGAATCATCGACCCGTTCTTTGGAAATGCACGCAGCTCAGAGCATTGCGCTGGAGTCGCGGGCTGGAGACATCACAGCGAGCTGCCTCACCACCTTCCGACTGCGCTCCGTTGCAGGCGCAGTGAGTCATATTTACATATTTACGGTTTAATTATCTCTAATAGAGATTCTCTATAATAAACCCGTTCTATATTTTAATATTATTTACTTATTTGTTTTAAAATAATTAAATCTGAGAGTTAGATAGTTTTTTTTATAATCATAGAACGTTAGTTTAAAATTGATTTCGACAAATGAAAAGTTTTCACACTCAAATATCGCTTTGTTTTTATTACAGGTGACTATACATTTCAATTTGTAAGGGCTGGGCAACGATTTCTTGATACATTTTTTTTAAATTTTCTATAACATATCTTAACTTAAAACTGAATATTTTATTTAAGGAAAACAAAGAATATCCCATTTACAACTACAACTAAGTTTTCGTTAAAAATTTGTGGTTTTAATCCTCGCTGCTTCATTTTGATTTTTCGTATAGAACCAAAAAAAATACTATCAACACAGTTGTCACTTTGACAGTTTTAATTTTTTTAATAATAAATATTTTACATCATACCCAACCCCTTAAAGTATTTTTGAACATACGAGTACGTTATGGATTAGTCAAAATTTAGTCCGTCTACATTTGCATGTCTAATAAATTATAAACATTGTTAATAAATGAAAGAAACATTCATATTTTATACCTTACAGATACGTTTAGACGCTCCTAGTATATATATGCCGAAGTTGAAATCAGCGCTACCTCTTCCACCGTCGACGCCGCACACGCACGACCCGCACCATCAGAACATTTATCAACTATGCGCATGCGCCAACGGGAAACTTTTCCTTGCGCCGCCGCACGGTGCGTGTGCGGCGAGAGAAGAAAGTCTCATCTGTCGATAATGTACCAAACGAATTCTTGCAGGTAACATTATATATATACCTGTGTGTATATATAATTGCTTCGTTACATTTACTTGCATTTTCGTAGTTACGCTTCAAGATGCAAATGAATCTAAGTATCTATCAATCGACCATGTATGTAGCTTTATTTGTTTGATATCTGTATTAGTGAAATGTGTACGTACAGCGACTATGTACTGTAGTTAAATGTACAATTTAAAAATGTTATTATATAGAGTAATGTTAATGTAAACAAAACGTGGGCTTAGTTGAATATTATTATCAAAATACAACGATTCTTGAAACGTATCAAAGTACATAATTTGTAATAACTAGTGCCTTTTAAAGTCGCGTTTAGGATAAAGGTTGGTTGATGAATAGATTTTAACCGATGCGTTTTTCCCGCGAAGTACCTAAATGTTGTTGTAAAAAATGTTCGTTAGGTGGACCTTATGTATGCATTGTTGTGATAGTTATAGAATATTTATTTCATTGCTTAGACAAATTCTATTTGAAATAGGAAAAGAACATTCTAGTCAGAGGAATTTAATTTTACGAGTAGTATGCGCTTTGTTAGAAATATAGTAATTGTCAAGGCTTATGAATAAAGGAAATCAGTTTTTACATTATTGTATGACTTCTAACTAAAATACATTTAAAATATTTTTGGTGTTCATAAAGACATTTAATGATGAATTTAAAAAACTAAATGGGACTCTATGAGGATGGGATGGGATATGATCATTGTGACGTCTTCAAATTAGAAAACGATTTCACATTTGAGGTTGCCTGTTCATAATATATGTATAAATACAGGTGTAAACCTCAAGTAATGGATATTACGTTATGTAAATTATTTCTTTCACTTACATGAACTTTTTATCTTAATAAGCCTGAGCTAAAAATATACCGATATACGAATTGAAATTGAATGTAATTCTAATAATTCTTATAAAAATCTTCCCATAAATAAAATAAATCCGTTCATACATCATAAACATAAATTCGAAATAAGAACGCCAATTGTATGAAGTTTAAAAAATAGATATTTGTTTTTAAATTACTTTATGACATACCAGTGTAAAATTGTGTTAGATTAAATATATTTTTAATATTATTTCAAGATTGAAATGGTTAAAATGGTTTTGTTAAATTATGTTTAATTGCTAATAATGTTCCAGAAGGAGTATTTCTAAAAATAAAATATACCTACTTCCTGTTATTATTACAAAATGTATTAATGTGTATGTCGGTTATAGTGAAACTTGTTGATATTGTTGTAAATATACGATACAAATATGCATATATAAAATGAAATTATATAAAAATAAAACATATCGTTTTCTTTCCTTTCTAACTCTTAGCATCCTGCATTTTAGCCGCATAGGAAAAATAAATTACATACAAATATTCATTATCATTCGTATATACTCGTATTTAATTAGATAATTTAAGTCGGTAAATTATTTTTATCATTTAAATTGTAACTGGAAATAACAAAGTAATAAAACGAAACAAGATAATTATTTAGGAGCAAGTTAGTATAAACATCAGATACATTTATCCAATACTATGTCACAGGCACTAATTTGTCTTACAGGTATAAAATATTCACGAACTTTCCTAATTGAATACTACTGGCAAACCAGCACAAGTACTTAATTGTATTATAAACGAACTCGGAATAACTTTGAAACTTTTTCATTTAATTTGGGTTCAAGGGATGTTTCCGCAAACTGAATAGACAGACGTTTATGCATGCCTTTGAGATTACTACTTGATTACGTGAATGATTTTAATGCTTCTAAAATATCAGCCTATAAGAAATATAAAGATTGAGTACATTATTTTGATCATCATCGTTATCAGCCTACTCCCGTCAACTGCTGGACATAGGTCTCTCCAATATTTTGAATAATATTATTATTCGTTTTATAATAGAATGTTATAGCAGTGATAGCCAAAGTGGTTAAGTGGTTAGGTAGATAAGTGAATAAGTGGTTAAAAATTCAGCCTCTTACTCCGGGGATACTGGGTTCAAATCCATAGCGCGCACTTTTTTACAAAAGTGCGTTTTAAATTTTAAATATCACTTGGTAACGGTGAAGGAAAATATCGAGAGGAAACCTGCATTCATTCGCATAGATTAAAAAAATTTTTTTCTAAGGTGTGAGAAGTCTGTCAGCCCGCACTTGGTTAGCTTGGCAGACTATGGACTTAACCCTCTCAGTATAAGAGGAGACTCATATTCCAACAGTGGAATGATAAATGGATCGATCATTATTATATGTATAATAAAACGTGACTAGGAAGCTTTGTTTGACTGTTCCGTAAAAAAACATAATAAACTGTAAAAATAGTAATATTTTACAAACACAAAATTACAAATAAAAAACGCATTTACACATGACGTAATAAAATCTCATATTGACCAAAAACGAATATTAGTATGACTTTTTTTTCAACACTTTCTTAGTTCCACTGTTACACACGGGCCCTCCGCTCAGAATGGGAGGGTAGAGTAAAACGAGAACAAAAAGTGAGAACATAACTCACGTAATTTCATAAAAGGCAACAACAAAACAGTCAATACGGCGGCACATCGCAAGACACAATGAGTCCCTGAGCAGTCACTGCTAAAGTTTAATTAAAGATTCATGATAAATTGTCGCAGGAAGCTGCATTCTGCGCCGCGTCTCGCACGTGAATAACGTCCGTTCCGCGAACACTTAAATAACTTAAGCCAGTAACCTAACAATAAATTCATGAGCCTTCAACTCCTTTTGTCCGGGGCGCGCTGTTTTTACGCTAATTGGCAGGAAGCACCGCTGAAACGTCTCAGACGAAACCGTTTCGCCACCTCATTATAAACATATTTGTATCGCGCGAAACGGTTACGCAACTTGCATACTCATTACGACTTAGCACTGTTTTTGTTCACACATAGCCATGTACGAGTATACTTGTATCATATTACTTGTACGACTTTTAGATTTGTTTTTTGCAAAGTAATCAACGTTATCATATATTTGGCTTTAAATAATATCGTCGTTAAACTTATATATTTACATCGGGTACTTACATGTGTGGTAGTTAACTTTGATTGAGTTGCATAAATTGTGGTTGCAGCGAAATTGTGACGGCGAAAGAACTTTGGACTGGAGGTAATAGACGCCGCAAGTCAATTTATTGCATTCCGAGAGCTACCCAATTACGACTACATTTGACATACTCATAATAATACCTAAACGGTATGCAGGAACTTGAAGCAAGGCGTAGATAAAAATACGGTTAGTAGTTTGGATAAATTAAATTGTACAGAAATATTATCAACGTTCCGTCGTTCCATCTACACCTAATTTAATTTCGCAATCCTTTGTTGCGGCGAGCCTTGGAACTCTTAAAGGCGTTTCAAAGACACCTCGCTCAAGCCGGCATCCAGCGAGCGAGAGGAAATAAAGTTATGATTTATGTAGTGAAATATGTTGCGCTCGGGGTGGTAACGTCCTCGCGCTGCCGCTTAGACCAAGCGGAAATTCTGCAATGTCATCATTTAAAATAACAATATAATTATGTCAATCTGGCTTTCTTGACAAAATTATTTATGTTTCATTGCCTAAGCCGTTTAACAGGCAAACGGGCCAATTTATGGTGGTCACCATCGCCTTTGCAATGCCAGAGGTGTCATCCACGCGTTACGGACTCTGGTAACGCGTTCATTCTAGAACCCCATGTAACAACCTTCATATCGATAGACAAATAAAAATCTATCATTTCATGCAGATGTTTACAATATTGAGTTGAGAAATACTATACTTTTAGTAGAAACATTTTGTTGATGCTGACTGTAATATTCATTCATGTTATTTTTTTTTGCGTTCTAAATATTGTTTGTTCCATAGAACAAGTAAAAAGTATATTATCTTATACGTACGTAATGAAAAATGTGTCAGCTAGGAAAGTTTCAATTGCTTTGTAGCGGTGAGATATACACGATTTTATTTGCGAAGTTTATTGTCAAGTCTGTACACGTAGCGCTCTCAGAAAGTTTGTACAGCCGTGTTTGTGATATTATCTGTACAGCCTATAAAGTGAATTGGCCACATCTCCACGTCGCTGACAATCGGTTTTCGCGCCTTCAGCACACCGTTGTAATGCCACGATGTAGCAATGATATGACTACACAATAATAATAGAAATTATACATAGTTATTTCATTATATGCTGAACTGAATTGAAATAAACAGAATAACAATTATACCTACTTTTCAGTTACGGATACGAAATGTCTTTTTTATAAGCTAACGGTTTAATAATTATTTGTTACACCCAGTACAACGATTATTTATAAATAACATATAAAACCATTTAACCATTGAACTTAATATCATTCACATCAAGTGACAATATTTCCTTTCTTTTTTTAAGAATTCGGTCGGCTTTGTGGATGCAGAATACATACGAGGATTAATACTTTTCCGGCATTTGACTTCATGATAATTTGTCCTCGCGGACAGAACTTGACGTAGGTGTAGCGTGGGTCACTGCGATTAGGTCTCTTGCCCTACCTGCAATTGATTACGATTTGCGAAGACAAAGTATATATGACTGCTTGCAACCTATATGTGCACTGAGCAAAAGTTAGTTTCTGCAATACATTATTTATGCCTTTATTATAAAAATATTCCATTTATTATAGAATATATTTTGTTACATATTATTACTTATCTTAATGTTAATTTTATACCAGCCGGCCAGGACCCTTACAGAAATCTCTTACAGGGATATACAGAAAGCACCGATTGCCAAATATCTCTACTTATAGAATCGACCTGCTTTTGTAACATATATAACTCTCTTCATAGACACGCCGATTTCGGAGACTTCTAATTCTTAACAGACTCTGAGAAGTTTTGTCAAGATAGGTATATCATTCATCAAGATAGGTAATAATTTCTGGCATTTACATAAACAAACATTCGCATTGTATATTTGTTTTGTCATTCTTTTATCCATCATTCTTTCTATAAGTCTGAACGATAGGAACATGCCTTTCATTATTACAGCAGAATGTTTTATGCACATATACATATACATAACATGTATATGTTTCTATAATGACATGGCTACAATTTTAAACCCATTTTGACATCAACAGTGTCTTTCACTATTTCTCCAAGTCAAAATGGGAGTGTTACCCGGCAGTTGAGACACCGTGTTACGTTCGCTAGCTAGGTTTGACGGAGGTGGAGCATGGCTCGCCTCGATTAGGACGCTCGCTCTAACCCGATTTGATTAAGGCTTCCGAGCACTCCGAAGATTATTTCGATCATTTCGTATGTGTACTTTTGAATTAAGGTATTTTATCTTAAACATTGTTGGTTGTTTATTATTATTGTATTATTA
>DWMG01002187.1:0-13669 GCA_018244855.1 Elbella merops | reverse complement strand
GTCTGGATCTGTGTCCGGTGTATGACAATAAGCTCACCATCTATTCCACGGGATTTAAACGTAACTGGTGTAAACGTGGGATTATACTACACTCTACCTACCTTTTCGGGAATTACAGGCGTGAAGTTACGTTTAAAATAAATTTTAATGTACAAAAGAAACATGTGAACATTAAATTAACAAATTAAATCATTACAATTCAAAATTTTCACTGTTATTTTTCAATTTTTTTTTAAGCAAATGACTTTATGAGAACAACAATTTCCCAAACTATCCCGATCCTCGAAGTAAGTAATATTATACCTTAGTTTGAATATAGATTAAAAGCTGAAGTTACAGATTATAGGTTAAAGTCTCTAACCCGCACATGGCCAGCATGGCAGACTATGGCCTTAACCCTCTCAATATGAGAGGAGACCCATATTGCAACAGTAGAATAATTATAATGGGTCGATAATTATTATTATATAGATTGCAATATTGTTAGAACCAAGTATTAAAGTCTGTTTCAAAATCGGAATAAATCTATAAATACACGAACCAAGCAAGTTCCCACGCTCGCTTGCCACTTCTATTTTTATCTTGCCTATGGTTCATTGAATGAATACGTGAAACACCGCGCATTAGACTGGAGACTTCTTTAAAGGCGACGTACCGCTTTCGTTGGCTCAGTGGTATTTTATTCAATTCATTCGTATAGTAATCTGTTATATGGTATTAGCTTGCACAGAAGCACACCGATCTATTTGTATCTACTTTAACTATATGGGAAATGTTATGTGCTTATAATGTTTCTATATAATCAGCAAACCTATAATTCCATTTGTTGGAAACTCACTCTTTCTTAAGTTTTAGTTAAGACCATAGTCTATGATGTAGACATTTTATATGTATGTATTATTACATTTATTATTTATGTTATATTTATATATAACTCCCTCGTTGGTCGTGTTGGTTGCAAGTGCGACTGCCGATCGGGAGGTCCCGGGTTCGATTCCCGGGTCGAACATTACTACATTTTCTACATTGGATTTTCTAGTAGTGGTTCGGAGTCTGGATATGTGCCCGATGCATGGCAATAGGCTCACCGCCTATTCCATAGTGGGACGTAAACGTAACCGGTGAAACGTTGGAGTGTTCTGCATTTCTCTGCCTACCTCTTCGGGGATTACAAGCGTGAAATTACATTTACGTACTCTATGTACTATCGTATTATTTGTTAGTATCTTATCTTTGACTTCTATATTATTCTTATTATTTAAGGGTTTTCCGTCTACAAGTTTACAAGCTTAATTACTGGGATTGTTTTTTATTTCAGATATACAATACTTATGAGAATATACACCATTACATTATAGTTGAACTCCGCCATTGATTACTCGGTGACATTTGGATGGCTTTGTATGATGAATTTCCCAAGCGGGATTTTCCAATTTGGGGAGCCAAGCCAATTTTCAGCGGGAATCATTTTACACATTGCAGAAGCATCAAGTAACTCGATAGCAATACTCTTGTCTTGTTTGATTTGTTTCGCATGTGGAACGCGGTCAACGGATGCTGTTGCAACCACTGAAGGGAGCTCTTTGTTCTCGTGTAGTTCCTCGGCTTTGATACCACTGACGGGGAGCTGTCAGAGAGAATTTCTTCGGAATCGTGGAATGTTAAAAGCAAATTAAATTCATTTAACTGCTTCCGGCTTCAATTTATGAGTCAAGTTGATTTACATGTGATACGTGTTTTTTGTTTTTAATTTGTCTCCATTCAGTTTTCTAAATGTTTATCGTTAGTTACTAAAATTAACGTATATGACGCTTATATTTTCCCGGAGCGGCAGACGGAGGAGTGTAGGACACTCCCATTTTGCACTATTAAAGTTATACATCCCATTAGTTATCTTCCGGAACCATAAACCAGGTACAAATTCAGACTCCGTACTACTACTGGAAATTTCAAGTTAGAAAAACGGAATAACACAAAATGTATTAGATTTTCTCATTTTGATTGAAATTTCTCTTTATCCTGTCATGCATTAAATCAGTTTAAAGGTATGTAAAATACAACAATAAATCAGTTTTCAGTTCGTCATAACTGTTTGTTGTTGACGTTGTCGTCTTGCTCAATTGTTCGAAAAATTGTTAGCTGTCAATCCTACTACATAGTACACATACCGTTATGAAAGAAGCCTTACGAAATAAACTGTAATACTAATCGGCTATTTCTTCTTTTTAGTTCTTTTTATAAACTTTTAGGTTTAAATAGAAATGCAATAAAACTAACTTATTTGAATTTCGCAACCATTCCTGGTATAATTGTGACATATCACGCCTGTAATACCCGGAGAGGTAGGCAGAGGAGAGTAATACACTGCCACGTTTCACACGTGCTTTAATTGTAAGTATAGATAAGTATGTTGTAGAATTTTTAATGCCTATTGTGAGATGTTTTTGCCGAATACCAATGATACCACACGACGATTAAGCTTTATACGTCATTCTCTAAACAAGTCAGTTTGATACGGCATATTACAGTCGTTTTTGCAAGTTTGGGCCGCAGCCAGCCGCCAGAGTCCTATAAAAGAAAAATATATTCGGCTGAATGTCATCGTAAACAAAGCGAATATAAAATAGACCCAGAAATAAAAACGTTACATTCGCTTAACTACAAACGAAAACTACAAACGAAAGTTGAAGTCTTTACTTTAGAACACTTAACTCTTTATTATCACTAATCGTAGTAAATTCTATTTAGCAAGCCGGAAAAGAAAAGTACATTTAGTATTTGTACGTATATTACTATTAATACTATACGCTGTGAACTAATTTTATAAAACATAGATTTTTATTATAAATTGATCAATTTGAATAGCAGATAATTATGGCCCGTCAAAAATATTTAACTGCCAATTTTAAATTGGCCAGGCGTTTTTCTAGTAATATTTTCCCGTACATGCTTAATTAGGTTATAAATGGGCGCCGTTGCACCGCGTGGTAAACCCAGATTTTTCAACTGCGGTTATAATAACCGGCAATCGTCATGCTGTTTGTGCAGAGCTGCTGCAGTATAAGCTGATATACATATTTGAATTCAGGTGACTGTTTATGATAAATATTACGCCAATAAATATTTATGCCGGCAACTAACTCCTTTGACTTGTCCGTAGCTGATAGTGACAATCACTATCAGGTGGCCCGTCTGCCTGTTTGGCAGATTAAAAATATATAAAAAAGTATATCATAGAATCAATTAGTTTAAAGCTAAATAAAATCTAGAATCTTTGCTCAAATTCACTCAAGGTGCCACTGCAGTTAATTTCAATTGAATAATAGAATGTTTTCGAGTACGTTTTTCCTACTTACGTTCATTATTTCAGTTTTCGTATGAACTCATCACTGTAATAACAAAAGCTAACGTTCACAAAGTTCTCAATTCTGTAATGCTACAAATGTTAATGTAAAATAGGAATTAAATCTACCTACCTACGTTGCAACCTAGTTTCACGTTTGCCGATAATATATAAAATAAATGTAGACGGTTTTATATGTTTATCTATTTAGGGTTTTAATTCTTGTTTTCATAACGAAGTCCTAGTTATAAGGCCATGTGAGTCATACAGAAATAAATAACGCATGAAAAAGCCCTATTTAATGTTATCTGACTTCGCTGACATGTCTCGGAATGGCTTATTTTCTCGCCCCCTATCACGAAATATTTAGCCACTCGTTTATTGTTGGTGTGCGTGTGTTTAACCAATTCCGCTGCTATAATGTCGCGGGGACGATATAAGGCTTAACAACAGGAACAATGGCCACACGAGTACTTTAATAAATCCATTCTTTTCCTCACAAGCATTTCGTACCTTTTGGCCGACATCCAGAACTTCAATCCTAATGTAATCTTTGTCGTATTGCATGAATAATGTAGGTACGATGGATATTTATTGAAATCACAGTGGGCACATCAACTTGCAAATCAGTCTGCACGTAGCCGAGAGACCTCGTGAAAAATGAAATCGACCTCGGAAGCTTGAAAAGATGTTGAATAGAGCTAGTTATAAATTTTTGAATTTCGCCGCCGGGGCTTACCGCCATATCTAAAATTCATATCTTAAGGGGAACTCACCCCTGAACTCTGACACATTCGGGGAGACCTAGCTATTTTAGGCTGTAAGCAGTCAAGGTAATAATTCTTTGACACTGAATATTACTTGGTCTGTTACACTTCGTATAACTACTGACATCTTTTGTACCTACTGTAACGGTTGTTGCGGAATTCATACACTATATAATATTTAGACATTTTCAATACATACATACAAACATACACACATGTACAACATGTTAACATAATTCAACTAATTTATTATAGAAGGAAATCACAATTTGTAATGAGCGCAGTATAAACATACTTGTATCCAGAAGTCATGGTTGTACATTATACGTATATGTAAATTCCGTCTCCTGGGTGTATCTGCCGGGATATCGGCGGGACGGCCGGCGCGAGCGGAGTCGCCGCCTACACCCGACGCATCGCAAACAGATGACAATTTATTCAATCTGTTATTACCATGTCGACCTGCAAAAAATATCTACGTAACTACTACTGAATGCATAAATATTATTCACTCTGAGCGATACATTTATTAGTATTACAGCTATTTCTACACTTTCAAATATTTTGCTGCGGAAAAATTCAACTGCAACTCGTCGTGAGTCACACGTAAGTTTTGTTTCTGTAATCACTATTTATATTTTCTATGATAGAGCCGTGACATTTACACTGGTTACAAAGGTTTCTTTGAAGTTTACCCAGAGTGATCCGCTCGAGTGAAGATGATGTGGCGCTCGTGGTAAAAAGATGCTGTTCATCCGGTAACATGGAAGGGGTGGGGGGATTGTTGGCGACAGATTTATGCTCTCATTGCATGACGCCCTGAGTTTAGGAACCACTTTAAAAGAGCTTTTCAACTTCTGAACTTTGCCCTGCGCGGCAGTCCCGCAGTACAATAGAAGTAATGTGGCACGAACCACAATCGTCATAAAAATTACGCACTGCGGTTTGTTGGGCAAATCAAGCTAACAGGGATTTCCAATCTACTCGCAATATTAATTTGAACTAAGCTCGCAATTGTCTCTTCCTGGTCTATTTTCTAAGTATAGAACAGAAAAACTTTGTGTTACTATTGTATTGATTTAAATGAATTGATCCCTTAGCCTGTATAAAATAGTCTGCATATGGTACAATATATATCCATGATAAAGTGAGCCCGAACTTTTCAACTTGTAAATATCTCGTTGAGGGTGATAGGGTTGAGATTCGCGACTATTGCAAATTCTATACAAATGTGTTTTGCGTATATTGCGAAAACGAACGAGATGAGTTCGATCGGCGATGGCAGAGGGCGGACGTAACTAGGTATGGAAAGGGCTCGGGCGCGGCGCGGCGCTGCGTGCGGCGGCGCGGCGGCTTATCGATCGCCGCCGCCCGGACCTGTTGCCGGGTGCCGGGCGCCCGGCGTACGTACGTTTCATGCAATTCTATTGGTCAGACCGCCCGCTCGCACTCGCTGCATTACTAGAACAAGGATTTCGCTCACTACGAACACTACTGAACAGTGTTTCGAGTACACGAACTTTAGCTGTATCGACCCGCACCCACCACCCCGCCCGGTGATGCGTTGTTACATACTGATATTTCCACGCAATCGAACACATTGTCTACCTTTCTTTACTGCACACCTAGCCGTGTCTAATTATTCAGTTTTAAATTAGCATTTGCTGCTACTGATTGCAAATGTGCTTACGTATAGTCGGTCTCTTCTGAATTTGAATAAACTTGAATCGTTAATTTATTTGCATCAGTGTGCGAAGGCGATATCCTCTCCAATAATAATATCAGCACATGCGTGTTTGAATCGATTGCAAATAAATTCACAAGTTACTGAAACTTTTATTAAACCCCGTCGTGTAAAACATATGGCGGAAGATACAAGAAAATCAAATGGCACTAGAAACCACGTAACGAGATTTGAGTTTGATGTAGCCATAGAGAACACGTTATCTTCCCAAATGATACTGCTCAAGCAGTCCCGAGGTTTATAAGCGTTTTGTGATTATGCTTTTCTAGTCAGTATTCAACTTTTAGGTAGCTTAAAAACGAATGTTAGACTCGCAAAATGAGCCCAAAAAATTTACAAGAAGCTACGAATCATCAGATTAAAATTGCAATATTCGTGCAAAGCTTTTGTCTCCAGCCGATATCGGCCGTTGTCAATGGGTGGACGGAATCGATGTTCAATAACGTCAACGTTCAATGGCGTAATAATTTCGGCGGATACCAATGTAATTCATTCTTGTCCACTGGCCCATTTAATATTGGCAGTGTCTTGACGTCAGCGTGGCGAGACTAGCGCGCAAAGAACTGCGCCTTCGACACACGCAGACCGACCAGCGTTTCGACGCCTACGTTGTTCCACTGTATTAACTGCTACACGATAATTGTATTGTCATATCACGTTCTATTCTCGAACTTACTACTTAACATGAACGTTTTTCTTTTTTCCTTTCTCCCCTTCGGATCAGTTTCGAATGAAGCGAGCAACTCGTATCTTTTGACGATCCATTAGCAAAGAGTGTCGCAAAGAATATTATGAGTTACATTCTTAAAGAGTAACGACGTACGTTTTAAAATATAGCAGTAGTGAGGAGTATCGGAAAGAATACAAAGAGTTATCCTCGAGTAGGTGGTGATATTAGTCCACAAAGTTAAACGGTTGTATTGTAAATAACTTCTTGGCAACGCTTCGCGAATCACTCTTCATAATATCCGATACAAGAGAACTCGGTGGCCACTCGAGAACATAAGGAGGCGTGGTTCATCAACCTCTGTTCGTGCAGTTGGAAATATTTATGTAATTACAATATTAGTGATTCATACCTTGCATTCAATTAATGTTCTCGTATCGGCTAGACGGGCACAAATTGAACCACTCGTTAGATACGTTTATGGAGATCGAGTGGCCACGAATGCTCTTGTTAAGTATTATATTATATACATTGTTAAAGTTGCTTGTTACTATTGTTAATTACTATTGTTGACGAATGAAATGTTATGTTATGTTAGTGCTATTTCACTTCTCTTGTTTTATTTTGTTGCTTGCATAACAGGTCGGACTGTCTGATTCTAAACGGTCATTGAAAAAATGCATTTAAACGTTTGGGAGTGAAACTTAAGGTCTAATAGGTTTCTGTCTACCCCACTTTTAAAACGGCTACTTGGCGGTAAGAAAAGGTGTGTGGTTATAGTGATTTTATTAATATCTAGTGATATTTAAAAGAATTTTGGCCGTTGGAGGCCGTTGGTTGCTTAAAAAACGAAAATTCCAAAAACGAAGCACAACAAAGAGTGTACACTCGCAGTGCACAATACCCACAACGCGACAGGTCGTGAAGGTCCCAATGTCAGCGCGGTGGTGTGCCTTTTGGCCGCCTGCCAGAACAAAAGAGGCATTCTCTTGAGCTACTTACTATACTCCTGCTGCCATTGTCTAGAGCTCTTAATGGCCTCTCTCAATTTCTCTAAGTGAACCCGTCGAGGTATTGTCTGAATAGACCGCGATTTCCGCGTGGCTTTTAATAAGCTCCTTTAATAAATATTATCTCTTATAACCATATAATTATGGCACTGGTGCTTTTAAACACAAATATTAATATCCTCTTCATTATCATCATCATCATTATTATTATGATATCTTCACACGAACTCGGAGCCGAGTTTCAAATATTTCTATCCTTATAGAACTGCCGTGCAATTTTACTTTATTCTACAAATATTAAGATCTCGTTTATGATTTTAAAAAAACTTGTTAAATACATAATATACGTATTACATACACTATAACAGGGCTATTTATCCTGTCTTGTGAACGCGTATACATATGTATGTGATTCCTTCGTGGTTGTATCCATACATTATATTGATTGGACGTCACTATCAAAACAGTTGCCTTATGTGAACTGTTCGCCTTTTGAAACTGGGACGGTACGTGTACCGGTACACGTACTCATCGCTGATGAGTTATGGTAACTTGTAACAAAGTTGTATGGAGTCTTCCGTAGTTGCATAGTGTAGCGTAGTCTAGTTAGATAGAGACTTGTTGCTCTTTTGCACTCGACTTCCTTATACACTTCGAGATGTATTGTGACCTAAACACATTTGAGAATGTTCTAGAGCGTTTTGTGAACTCTTTGGGCGAGGTGAGAAAAGAAGAATAAGAATGTCAGTATAGTTATTAAAATATACAGTGGATTACTTCACGAAATGTAATTAAATTTTAAGTAGACATTCGCACCTAAAGATACGTAAAAATGATTTAGCAAACGAAGAAAAATACTTATGACTCAGTTACTATAATCACTGTTTTTTTATTTCAAAAACAAATAGGTACAAGAAAATCGAAGTTGATCTTCTTGGAATTGGTATTTTAGAATATTTATAAACATTATAGTCGACGTTCTGTTTTCCTGTGTTGGTTTTAGTTATTTGAATCGCCACGTGGTCCAAAGCTTTAGATTAAGTTTAAATTATTCATCTGTTTATTTTAATTTTTAAAAGATGTATAACGTTCCAAAAAATCTTTTCCCACATTGGTAGCCCGTATAGGTTTTGAGTGTAACCATCTGAGTTGTGTTGCGTTTTCTGTCTTGCGTGCTGCACCAGAATATTGTGTTTTGTAATGCACCAGAAATATAATTGCAATTATGCCTTTCTATCGTTATTATAATTATTATAACTTCTAAGTATTGGATTTAATCGCATTCGTCACACTAATTAGTAGTTCCATATTCCAACTACACGTACAGAGTTGCGTCATTCCGTACACACATAAATCAGACAGAACGAAGTCCCCCTAGCTATTTGCTCCCTGCTAACCTGAACCCTGAACGGATATGTCCTCACGGTACCCGTTGCATTAGGTCCACATTCCAGTGAGGTAATATTTTAAATGTGTCAACGAATAGTTTAAAGCCGACGATTCAATAGGGGAGGGTCGGCATCCATTATAGAAACTAGGATTAACATTTTTTTTCTCAAATCTGTTGTCTTTCAATTGAAATCACTGCCCAACGATACTTACGAGGGTTGACGAAAGGGTTTGTGGACTTTTTCCCCCAGCATATTTAATCGTGATCTTACCCGGCCACAGAGCGAAATAGAATCTTTTTTTGACGTGGCGTCAGTGTTGCTTTCTTTTTATTTTATGTAGGTAATTTTAGGGTCACTACGCGTATACTTAATGTTAAATAAGGATCACTCTCTTGTACTCATGAGAACAATGGACATGAACACAATAAATATGTTACGTATGTCTGTAATGTAATACATGTGACATAAGTTCAACTTGTCGTTCCGCAGATCTGGCGAGCTTCCAATATCACGATTTGTAACTAATAAACATTGTAGCATAGTACGGTTATCATAAATGTGGACATTGGATTAATATAGAATTTATGCAATACTTATGCGCTTAACAGACTTTAAAATAAACTCTCCTTGTAGTTCCTCATAGATAGGGAGAGGGGTGTAACATTTCCACATAGTTACCACCATGTTACACCAGTTAGTACATCAAAATAAGCACTATATACTTAATATATAGCAGTGATTTCTAATACGTTACTCGTAGGATGCAAAAATCTCAAATGATGTACGGCACTACGGTTCAATCGTGAGAATTTAATTTTGCATGATGTTACCGGGACAGCGAGTACTGTGAGGGAGCGAGTACGCACGCTATTGCATCTAACTTGGAAAATCGATTCTCAGCCGGACGTGCTCGGCTACGTGCGGGGAGGGAGGACGCTTTTCATCAAACGCGGAGGCTAATTTAATAGTGTGCTTACATCTGGAAATCTCTTCGCTTTAATGGAATATTTTTTTAAATATAGCTACTTTGTAGGTTTGCGTGTAGTTCTAGGTAGTATTCAGTACTCACGGCTAGTACGGTCCGAGAACATAGGTATTGATTATCACCAACAACGAGAACATTCTATTATTTGCTTGTTGCATGAATGAGTGTATCTAATGAATGACATATACTTAATATATAATAACGTTCGAATGTCTATGATGCATTGTTAAATTACTACCAATCCGCACAGGAGTAGCGTGGTGGAATACACTTACGGGCTTTTTCCTGTTGTTGGAGAGTCCCATGAACAGAAGTGAGAGAAGTAAGATATTTTATTCATAATGTCTATATTTTAACTGGGAAATTGTTTAAAATTTCATGATTCCATAAAAAAATTTGTAAAGCAGTCAACACAGACGAATACAGTCAGTTGCCACTGAACACGAACGCGAGAAGAATTATCTGCTTTACGAGAGTAGTGGCGCAGAGTGGAAGTTCTTTATGATTACTCTCTAATGAGAAGACTGAATAAAGCGACGCCCGCACTCTTAATGCGAGCTTTTAAGTGAATGCAATCCACCTAGATACTACCATGTTTTCAAACGTTCCAACTACATAAAGATTGTGCTTTATATAACTTTGGGTGTGTGTGTTACATACCTACTACGTTGTACATTGTAGCGTACGAGTATTTTTTTTTTCTTTTTTGCTTGCGTTTCTCTACAAATATCATCTCATGGTACGCGTGATGTAGTTTAGGATGTAGCACGCTTGCCCAGAAAGTGCTTACTCACGCTTTTTTTGAGTATGTATAGTTCCAAGTTATCGGAAATATATTAGTTTATGTATTCTTAATTACGTTACTTTTGTTCTCCGTGGCTTGTAAGAGAAGTTGGTGCTCGTATAAATTACTGCGAGTACAAGACGTTCAAGGAAGGTGGCGCGCGTGCATAGAGTTAACATAATTACATACACGGGGGTGGGGGTTGGGCAAAAAGATCGCGTGCATTGGACGCAGTTTTCATTTGGGTCGCCGGTTATTACTTCGGTTAGGTTAGGCATTTCACACGCTTCGCGAACACACTGCGGCGTTAAGCAAGTGGTATATAAATCAACCCAGTGCTGACTTCGTGAGTTCTCTTTCAAAAAGTTCTTTCTCTGAAACATAAACTGTGTGTAATTGGAAGATGATATTTGGAACATGTTAAATATGCCAGTATTGAATATGCCCACATTATGATGTTATAGTATGTTGTAGTCGGAAGAATGTATGGAGAGCATATTGCCGACATTAAATATGCCAATAGGTACCGAAACATGTATGGAAACCATGTTGCGGATATTAAATATGTCATTATTGAATATACTAACAATTACAGGTCGATACTGAATATACGATGTTGAGTTGTGTCTATAAATTATAATGTAACCGGATATTTCCTTGCGTCGCAATACCTAGAAGCGAGATGACGATGACTGGTCAGCTCTGACTCACAGTTCAATCTGGTGACCCACACTTATTGGATTAAGAATGTTTAATGGATGAAGACCTTGATGGCATAGCCGGACTGGCAAACGATGTTATGAGCTTACGAAACCTATTACAAGTCATACTGATCTCCGAACACTCACTACATAAACTCGAACTACATCTGCAGCTGATGACACGCTTCCGGACACATATAATGAACTCAGTTGGAAAAACAATGTTGAATTAAAGTAAGAAGAACAAAAGAAGAACTTCGGATCTGTAAAACCACATATATGTGGAACTTCTCTACACACCCCGTAAACGACCTGGCATCATCATAAACAGCCGATCTCAGTCTTATGTTGGGCATAGACTTCCCCTAATGATCGACCTCGTGCACTTTCTTTGGGGTTTTCGCACATAATCCCCACACAAGAATATAAATAATAATAATAAAATAGCTCCCGGCATGTGTGGAGATCTCCTACGACTGTAATAATATTCACGAATCGCGTGTTGTCTGCGGGCGGCTCGTGAGCTCGTTAATATGTATGCGGTGCCGTCGCCCCGCCGATTGCAACTAGTGGGGTGCCCGGATGTATTTTCCCTACAACTTTAGTACTGCCTATTTTTCTTCTAATCTCTCGCATATATAACATGACAGGGACTTCTATACTCCTCTTCCTACTCTATGCTTATGCTGTTTGGGGAAAATACAGGCGTGAGATTATACAAGTCTTTCCTTCCACATTTGATTTATGCCGATCTCCTGCCAAAATCTGTCGTGGCACTTCGCATTCGAAACTTCGATTCGATCAATTACCTCCCGTATTTAAATTCGAGTACCAAGAATGGTCGAGTCAAAGTCGATAGGGCAAATTTATTTTATACTAGATCGTCCTTTGTATTATTTCAACTATAAGAAATGAAACGTTGATTGGAACAACACTTTTAGACTTCTCTATGTAAGTATATATAATAGAATTTAGTATATTACATTACAAGCAATATATGTTCACAGTTAGTACGGATTTATGGTTATATATGATATGATGTATGGTCTCCAAAAATCGATTTGTAATCGTGTCGATTTTTCTGGACCATACATAATACAATCGTTTTAAGTTAAGTTTAAGCTTAAGTTTTTACATAATATAATGTATTATACATTATATAGGAAATCGTATCGATTTTTCTAGAAATTTCAAAGTGTATTAACACTTACAGTTTTCGCACTCGTCCATCTATGACAGTAGTGAAGAATTAAGCACATGATTCTGACCGGCGTTTGTCCAGGCCGGGCATAACTTATGTCACGGGCCCTGTTGAATTGTGCCCTCACGCTCACAACGTCGTTAGATAACACTCCAACCGCTCTACCACTTCCACCGTTGTGCACCCTTCGTGCTCTTGTTTAGGCACATAGCTATATAAAAGAGAACGCTTGTTTAAAAAGTCACACGCCATAGACAAGAAGAATATTTTCTTGAAGAGAGAGGCAGGTACTCTGCAGACAGAATGAGGTTTATTTTCTCACTCAACCGCTAGTATGCTCGTACGTGCATGTATACCGTGATCACACAACGTACCGAAATGTTCTACACTCTGCTTATTCAACGGCCCATAAAATAACTCTGAATACATTGCACCGTACTTGTGAATTCGTGAATATTTTTTCGTATTTGAATACCAAGTGCATATATTATGTGTATGTATAAACCGCATAAAGAAATAGATTTGTTTCGTAATTAACATTTTTCAGCTTTTTAGTTACTCGGTGGAAAGCATGTTTTGGGTCGTTAAGCAAGTTTAATGCAAACACCTAAAAGGTTACCCCTCGTAACGTTTTTGTATGCCCACACTTATGTACGTAGGCGTCGTTAGAAGGGCTCGTTAGCACATAAGTACATAACACGTACATGAAACGTACTTTATCTACTTACATAGGTATATAGAGATATATGCCCTAACTGATTGACTGATTCATCATCCTGGAGCTTATAGTACTGAAGCTAAAAACGTTTAGACAATATGTTTGTCTAGGGTTCTTTTTAGGACATAATATCCACGGGACTTGTTGAAATGTTTCCACTCATAGGAAGAGATGTGAGGGTAGGGGGTGTCAATTTGTATGTATGACTGCCTCGTTGGTCAAGTGGTTGCAAGCGCGACTGCCGATTGGGAGGTCCTGGGTTCAAATTCTGGGTCGGGTACAATTGGATTTTTCTAATTTAGAATTTCTAGTAGTGACTCGGAGTCTGGATGTGTGCCTGGTGTATGGCAATAGGCTC
>DWMG01002186.1:0-13669 GCA_018244855.1 Elbella merops | reverse complement strand
TATTCAAAGCAAATACCCGTCTAAGTAACCCGTTGTTAGGTGGTTCATCAGTTATAGATCTGTAGTTTTTCACCGGGTAGAACTATCGTTGCTACGGTGGAGTCGCCTCATCTATCGATGTCGTGTGCATGGTGATACTTCCGAAACCACTGTCTCTTAGTAAAAAGGGTATAGTCGATGCAAATGTTCATATATAAAACTGTATATGCAGCATCACACCTTATCGTAAGTCGCTAAGTTGGGTTGGGTAGCGTTGGACGAATGAATTTCTAATGGCGAATTTTTCGACGGATTGCTCTGAACCTAGACGAAGGCGCTGCCGAACTCAACTCAACTTGATGGATTGTGATCGAACGCCTCGTTGATCATATTGCACGTTGGTCATTTAGTTTCGCGATATATCGCCCGCCGTTACCGGCACTTCGAAAATGTATTAGTTTGGAAGTGCCCCACTTTATCTCGCTTAAAATTAATAAAAACAATTCATCAAATAATTTTGATTTTATCAAGTCATTTTGTTTTATACCTTAATTTTACAGCTGCCCAACGAAGTTCCGAATCTCTTTCATCCGAGGACTCCCTAATATTATAATATATTAAACACCGTCTTCACGAATTTGTACGAAATTTATTCAGTGTATTGCGTCGTGCATAAAATATTTCTGCGGAACATTTTTTGCGATGCTTCTGTGCTTTGAGTACGAATAAGGGCCTCAGTAGTTGTATATAAGGGCTCAGTAGTTGCTTATATACGACTCAGTAGTTGTAGTTTAACGAAAATAAATAACAGTAATAGACATGGTTTATAATAATAGCAAGGATATTAGCACATTAATTAGATACTTATATTGTATAACAAATATACTCGTATATGTGAACAATGGTCATTCTTATTTTATTCAGTTCAATTGCAGCCTACAAATGATTGAGATAATATACTCCTAGTCCTGTAGTTCTGCCTTTTGTTAGATTTCTGAATTTCGGTTACGCGTTTCTTTACCTGGTAATAAATAAGGTAGTAAAGTGAGAACCGTGACATAAAAAACAATTGGTCTCAGCACACTTACAGTTATACTTAGTGTGTACGTTCTCTTCCATTATAAGTACGAAAGATCCTAACGAGCGAAAAAAATGCATAAACAGTTTCCAGAGACACGAGTTTGTACACCGTTATTTTAAAATAAAACTCTACAGTTTATCACTTTCAAAGTACATTTTATTCGTAATTCTTATGTAAGTAGTCTTAAACCGGAGATCTATGGACTTAAGTAATAAGTGAGCGCCAGTCCTTGCTTGTAGAGGTCAGGGCGTGCGCGTATATGCCTGACTTTTTAACTCTTATCAAGCAGTAAGTAATCTGGGCCTTTGGCTTAACTGCAAACACGGTTGGATAATGAAGATCCCGTCCCTCGTGAGCCACCCATCACTTTTTGGAACGAAACGTTTTTGCTAAAGAGGGATTAGTGTACCCTCTTCGGGCTCGATTTTCCTGAGATGCTTTATCATTGGGGTTTCAGACTAACATGAGGTTAACTTGTAATCTTTGCTTTATTTGGTCGTTGTAGCATCTTAATACGTTCGGGTTGGGGTAATGAAGTGTTTTTGCGGATCTTTTCTTACAATGATTTTACAATATCTATTATCGAGGATCAAGCCCATTGTTTAGGATCAGGGTACGAGTTACGGACGTAGCTTTTGTTATACATCTCTTCTGTTCTTGATATTGGAAAAGTAGAAAACAGACATATTGACGACTTGCCTCTAAGTACTTACTTACAGTATTTCGTAAAAGAATTACGTTTCTTTTTATAATAAAATAAAATTTTATAAATATTCTGTATTCATCTTCGAGAAACTGACTAAACATTGAAGTATTTTTACGATAAACTTAAAAGGCTTCTGGCTGCCGGTCATTTGATTATGGACCTAAAAATAAATTAAGTTCCGGCTAATATTGCTGGGCACGTCTCTCATCAAATAGGCTTCTCCTTACCTAAAAAATATGGAATACTGTGAGAAACGTCGAGTCAATTTGCGAGCATTTGTCTGGTCGCCTTTATTTACCGGCTGAGCGGGCACGAGAGGCCCCTTGCCCAGCCACGGTAAATCAGCTTACATTTTTTTCAAAGGTTTTCTGCGTTTGGCGGTCTTCGCTTCAGTGGAACATTTACAGCGTAAAAAACCATTTCATCTTTCCCAACTAACTCGCTAACATGATATACGACTGTATTCAGTTAATGGGGATATTTATGTATTTACCGTATGTTTGTTAGAAAAAAGGGATGGATATAATAAACTTCTGCAATTTTACATTGGTGTCTGTTATATTTTAATGCTTCCTTTATTTATATCACATTGTCTGAGAAAGAAAACAGAATGACATTAGAAAATACTTCATAATCATCGTCTATCCTTATATCGATTTGCTATTTGACTCCGTCTTCCTTTTAGAGTGAGAAGATTTAAGATTACTGCCTCGTTGGTCGTGTTGGTTGCAAGTGCGACTGCCGATCGGGAGGTCCCGGGTTCGAATCCCGGATTGAACACTACAAAAATTTTCTAATTTAGATTTTCTAGTAGTGGTTCAGAGTCTGGACGTGTGCCCGATGCATGGCAATAGGCTCACCACCTATTCCATAGTGGGACATAAAACGTAACCGGTAAAACGTGCTAGTGCTCTGCATTCGTCTGCCTACCTCTTCGGGTTTTACAGGCGTGAAGTTACGTAGATTTAAGATTATTGCCTACCAAATTAGCCCAATACGAGTTGGCAAACTGCACACGTCTTAAAGAAACTTCTTAATGAAGATTACTTAAATAGCGATGATAACTTGACGATGTTTTCACTCATTGTTACACAATGCGATATTTATACTTAATTCTTAAGTACTTACCTGATAATGAATCTTAAGAACTTAACCCTAAATAACTTAACTCCATCTTAACGCTTAACCTCACCTCCTTGCACCTTGCTTCATAATAGATTGCGGTACAGCCTATATAGGTACAACAAAATGCCATGGACATCAATGGACAGCAGTTTAGTCGGTACGAGAAGCTGTGCTCTCCAGTCCGCATAAGCAGCGTGGATAATATGATATCAAAACCCTTTAAAAAAGGCCTATATCCAGCGGTGGACTGAGATACGCTGATAATGATATTGGAAGAACAGGCTCTGTCTATTTTAAATAAGATGTGTGTGGGTCGTTTGTGGAGGGGTCCCAAGGTACTTATTCATCATTTTTTATTCATTGTAAAATATGTTAAAGAGAGATTGTTGTTGAAGAGCAATGTACTTAGCATTGCTCCTACTTTACTGGGATTCAATAGAAGGTTCTTGATTCGCAAAATACAGTAATAGCATTAAGATATTCTCAATTAGTTTCAACAATTCTCGGTATATGTTATTGCTACGAAGGAAAGCCGATTCCCTGCCTCTTGATACCATAGTATTATATAAGTATGAAAATGATGGAATGTGACCTAATTAGTATATAAGAACGACTATTGTTAATGTCATGAGTAATAAGAAGGTTAATATATTATTTAAATAAATATAATAAAATTAAACAACAAAAAAATATTTACGTTTCGAATCTTACATCCATGACTTTCTAGTATTTTCGACTAAACTAAATAAACGAGGATTACATATAATAAATATATATGTAAAGTGTTTCTGAGAATAATTAAGCTAAAGCAGCATAATTTAATAGCTGGTTCTCGACTGATTGATCGCATTTCGTCTAAGTGTAGGAAATAATGGTTTATTTCGATATTATATCCTTCGTTAATAATAGTATGAGTCAGGTATACAGTGAATTTAAAGTCGGGGGTCATTGTAAGTATCGGCTATATCCGAACTCAAAAAAGTTATATATTTTTCTCAGCTAAGTCACAGGTGCTTCATCTCCTAAAGGGCTAAGGTAAAGCGACGCTAGTGTGATTGTTCGGGTGAAAACCAAATTTGTCTCATTTTGAATAATCGCCTAGAATTAGATTTAGCAAAATCTTTTGCAAATCTCATTTCTTGGTTTTTATAAATTATTTTTATTAATTCGTTTTATTACAAAACCTATTGTGTTCAAAATAGTTCGTGATGTTTAACATGAATAATATTAACAATTCTAATAATAATAATAATTCTATGATGGGCAGTCGTTTTTTGGATAAAACATTATAATATTACCAATTATCAATTTTAGTAATAAATAAACAGTCAATTCACTTGAATATAGACTGCAATTTGTGGCACGTATGCTACACGTTATGCAAGCATTTTGAAGACTCTCCCATTCACTAAATTATTATTATTTATTAGAGAAAAGTCAGACATTCATATCGACGATATTCGTAAAGACACGTGCGAGCACGCAAGGGAAAACCCCTCTTTGACAAGTGGTACACCTTTTGGATCAGCACTATCAATATAGTTAGCCCTGCCATGTTTTACTCAGTTTTTCTAAGAAATATGTCATATCCTTTTTAAGATCTAATTTCCCTTAACATATCTCGATTCTGAACTTTCTTGCAGAATTTTAAAATACTCTTGAAATTCATTTAAACCTTAATATAATAACACTGGTTGAAACGTCATAGTGCCTTCTGATATATTGCGGTTTTAGGTTTAGGTTGAGGACGACTTCTGCTGCTAAGACCATACTTCACCGCAAAACCAACATTAAGGTATTTTGAAATTATATAGGTATATCCAAATGCTCTGTTGAGCATAATTTGATATAGGATACACTGGCTGTTCTGCAGCTATTGTTTTACCTATTTATTCGACGTGACATGACATTTTGAAAAGGTTGTAAAAAAATTTATTTCTCAATTTCAAAACGAAAATGTGGATGCATTTGTGAAAACCTGAAACTATAATACAATTGCAACGTTTACAAGCTTTTGAAAACGCCTAGGGGTATATTATTTGTATGTAGTTATTCTCTTTGTATGTGATTAAATAATCGGCAAAATCTGTTTTCATTGAAAAGCCGAACATTTTCATGCATTTATTGTTCACAGTTTTTTGCACGTTTTATCAGACACAGTTTCCGTTTTGCAAGTGAGCGTTAAACGAAATAAATCAATTCCTAATACAGCGCCTATAAAGGCCCGCTCGTACTCTTAAATGCGAAACTAATAATAAATTCGAGGCACGTTGCCTCCCGTCTATCGTAGTTTTCAATCCGGACTCAGAAACTAGGAGATTTGTCACGTACACTGAAACTTTTACAAAGGAACCGTATCATTTCGTCACCTTTTGTTGGAGCCACGCTGTTCCGTTATTCAATTTAAAATTTGAATGTCGCCTTGTTATGAAGATGAGCTAGATGTGCATACTAGATTACTACCGCAACTCTGCTCGCCTACACGTAGCTTATTCCAGTTGATCCCACCGGTATAAGTAAACTTAGTGTGGCAACTCAGTACCTATTCATAGTTAAAGTGTCTTTACATTTTAAGAAGATTTTTATGGCATTCACTGCTCAGTGCTCAGTAAATGGACAATTTGTTAACAATAGGAATCTATTAAAAATATTATCGTGTTATGTTCATTAGAGGTAGGTCGAGAGCACCGAATGCCGTAACTTTGCACCTCCCTACTCCTCGATCCGCCTGTTGATAAAAGTTTGAAAATACTAACAAATGTTAGAGTGTACATTTTAAAGTTAAAATGAAAAGAGCCTAAAAGAGCCTAAAAAGTTTCGCTACATGTTACCCTTTGCGTATTTATATATTATCTTAAAATTCATCCATTCTCTAGCGGGAGCGATCCCGAGCCCGTCCGATATAGACCTAGCTATTCCATTATCATATCTTTACAGGCGAGACTAGCGATATTTGCTGACGTTTGTGTATAGGGTTGAATTGGCAACTGCATATAAATAAACGTTACAATTAGTGGACAATTCTTAATAAATTTTTTTAGCACGATGGGTACAGATGGCCATTAGGTGTCTCTATTTAAGAATAGAAATGTTTTGCCGAGTGTTTTTGTCTACCCTGTAAGAGTCCTCGCGTTACGAAAATAGTAATAACAACCTGATTGATATAACAGTTTAAAATGCAGTTAGATATTTCTATAAGTTCTGTAGTGTGATGCATGACTTTTGCAGTATAGTTCATTCAGATAGAAAGATGACTCGATAGCGATTATGCATAATATTTTTTCTTTTCGTCGCTATGCTTTCTCCCAGGTCGGTAATCATTAACGCTATTCTAGTTTAAGACATTGCTGCACGGGACGGTACTCTAGTGCTTTTGTTAAATCAAATACGTAAATGTTTAAGCTATGAAGAGAGAAGCCATAGATATGATATAGACGTTCTATCGGGTTACATTCGAACATGGAATTTCACCTGCATTATAAATATTATGTACATTGTTAACTAGTCCTATATACATATTAAATAGTTATTTACTGAACAGGTCTATTTTCAGACACATATCGTATTCTCTAGTCCCAATGTCATGCAATTGCAGGTTGAAATATTCAAGAGACACTTTTTGCGTATTTACAGTACGCGAGAATTTTATTTATTCTCCTGCGGGAACCCAAGATCGCCTGATACACGGGGCGCAATCGCATTATCATATCGTTATACGAGAACTGTCGAACTGTTTGTGTATATTTGTGAAGTACTTTCATGTTTAGTTGTTTACTACTGAATATTGAGAACTTCCACGCGATTTGGGACACACTCCGCTTAATGCGTAGAGCGTGTGAAATTTTTTCTATACGTTCTGTAGTTTGATGCATGATTTTCTAGAAAGATCTATTGCATATAACTGTCGTGTTAATTTCTTTATATTTAATATTGTAATCATTACAGTCACTAGGTAGTCGTTTATATGTATGTATAGTCGTATGTACGAAGGAATACAAACACTAGGAATATGTATATATGTTAAGCATTCTAACGCAGACCTTTTGGAATACCTTAGATAGGGTTTAGTAAAAGAAATATGGTTTTCAAATTTAAGTGGTATATGTCTTCTGAACATACCAAATATGAAGCTCATCATACAACTGGACCAAAATAATACTTCGCTGCGATACCTTTTGCATATTTACATGCGAAAGTTTATTGACTCTCGTACCGAGAGCCGCGGGCGTCCGATGTACAAAGAGCAATGGTATTATCATATCTTTGTGTTCGGAACTATCGATATCTTCCGGCTAGAGCTGGCTGTAACAGTCCCTCATTAATTTCCAATGATTACGACTATGTATTTATGATAGAGCTATAGGTCAACTTTTAAGGTAAATTACACTTTTAAGGTAATTTAAATTTGTAAGATATTAATTTTAAATCAAAATAAGGTAAATTATGTGTTATTATTATTTTATGTATATACGTTATTAAATATATTTGTATATTTTTCGTATTATTATTTTTTCCATACTATACTTAGATATAAGATCTTACTTACATTACCTACTTATATGTAGGATAAGATGTAAGATGCATCTCGTGTTTAAATTATAAAAACTTACCTGCTAAGTGAACTAAAGTAAAGGAAGATTATAGTTGAAGTGTAAAAGAAAGTAAGTGTATAATTTGCGTATAAGTATGAAGTAAGTTTAGTGTATAGTACAAAAATTGTTTGAATTAGTTCAATTGCAAGGAACACAATATTGACGGACATCTGTGTGTGTTGTGTTAAAATAGTTACATTTGTGTATTTGTAAGTTACTCTAAACAGTGTATTGTTTTGTACCAATGTTAGCTAAAGTAAAGTAAAAGTAGGTACATATGACTATTTATGATGAAGGTGTTTTATTTTAACACTTAATTAACATTGAAATAATTATAATGTAAATTATTCTTAACATCTATAATCTCAATTACGATATAATCCGACATCTGTATCTGCAAATATTATGAAACCACTTCACATATAATAGCATCATAAAAAGGTTCACGGTATTGCCTTTTGCGTATTTACCTTTCAAAATGTGTACTCACAAGGGACCAAGCCCGAGACCGCCCAATACACAGCGAGCAATTAAATTATCATATCGTTATAGCCAGACCTCAGATATTATGTGATGTTTGCAGTTCGATAATACGATAGTTTCAGGCTTTGTTTTGTTATTATTTAGTGCTGATTGTCCGTATCTGTATCGTAGATTTAACAGTTGCAAGCGCGACTGCCAAGCAAGTGGTTCCGGATTCGATCCTGATCAAGCCAAATGTTGTTGGATATTTCTAAGTTGAAATTATTAGTAGCAGCTCGGAGTCTAGACTTCTGCGCGGTGCGTGGCAAGAGGCTCACGCCCTATTTTATGGATCGTATAACAAATGAAACCTGGGAGTACTTCACTCCTCTACCTATTTCTTTAGACCTTTAGGGAAATATAAGCTTGATGTTAGTGTATTAATCTTTGCTAGCGTTAAAAAAATTTACTTTTCCGGCATGTCTCCGATATAAATTATATCGAAAACCAATACTTGACACAATAATTATGATCTTGTGTTCAACAACGCTGACGTATAGCGATAATGTTAAACAGTCCTTGCTCATTAAGTAATGTATGTTGTTATTAGACAACAGTCGCTTAACCCTAATAGATATATCTAAGGTAGTCCAAGAAATTCTTAGAATGTGTTAACATTATGTCGCCACATATCCACACGTGAGTGGTACGGTGGACTACGTTCTCATGGATGAAAAACGCCGTCTAAATCACTATTAATTTGGTTAATCGGTTCGATGTTGGACATGTACCACCTCACCAACAAAAAAGGCCTCACCACACCGGCTATGTGCACACTGACATACAGTACACGCCTTAGATAACATAATGGAGTATTTTAAACTGTGGTGGTTTTTCATCATGTTTTCTGATGCTCTAATAAATAATAGCTTAAAGTTGAAGGCGGGTTCGAGGAATCGAATCCCAGATCCTTGGGTAAACGACTGATTTGTAAAATTTATCGCCAGTAACTCATAGCAGTTGACCGCCACAAACAGCACATCGCCCCACCTCACAATCAATCGCTCCTTAAATCGTCGCCAGTTTTATTTACTGTTACGTTGTAGAAGTCATATGTGTACAGTTGTATTATGAAAAGATATATAGATCAATTTTACTTTCTACTTTAAACTTCTAAGTATTGTTTGAAATAATATATACATACATATGTATGTAAGTAAGAAATTGACCAATGTAGAAAAAGCTAATCAGGTCTGTCAGATATTTAGCGCTCGGTATTTTATGCCTACCCGACAAGATACCTCGCGTGATAGTATAATTATAAATGTCAGTATACAGATATATACGGTAGTGTGACTCGAATATGTAATAAAAATTCAAAAATCCTTTTGTTACGTTTAACAGAAATAAATAGCAGCCATGTTCGTATATAAAGCGGAGAGGCGGCAGTTTTATGGCTTCTCAATCTGAATAAATATAAAGAATATAAACCAGGATCAGATAGAATATTTATTTTTTACTTGTATCATGTGCCTGTAGTTTTCTATGAAGCGATTGGAGTCGGAAACACTGCAACTTAACTAACTCGTTACGACCTCTCTTTGAACAATAAATTTGATCAATCAAATAAATAAAATATAGGGAATAATAAATAATATATTGGATTTTTGTATTAATATTATTTTACTTGTATATATTTCATTTCATATTAGTATGATGTCGTAGTTTTTAATACTTATATGTAACTGCTAGGCTAATAAATTAAATAAACGTGTAGATTGTATATTTATATATTGACGGAAACAGCCTGATGATACTATTAAATGTTTCGTGAGTGTTTATACACTGTTGACTGTCAGTCAGTCTCCGCCGCGACCTCGCTGCAAGCACGAGGACCTCGTATAGGTCCGAAACTAGTAGGATCATCCCGAAAAACGTACGTGAGTTAAGCCGGTACATTTATAATCAGGCTGATGATAATTATGAGAGTGTATGTACATATATACATATCTAGGAATGTTTGTCGGATGGCGATCCGATCGTTATATGTAGGTACCGAAAACATGAACTTATTTCGCATACGAGTATTATTCGAATAATCTTCGCCTCACAGACGTAACACTCTACAATAATTTACTGTAATTTATATTTCCATGCTTTTTACAATAGTAATCACGCGATCATAAAAATAAATATATTATAAATTTTGTTATTGGGCTCAGTCGCGTAGTTATTTCGCCGCAAACGATAATCGTGTAGTACACACATATAAAACTTTCTAGTTGAAGCTGTGAGAATTCTGCCAAAAAGAAATAAAAAGGATTTTGCGGTTTGCGAAATGGCCAGGGCGGTCTGCAGATTCGGTCGACTGATCAAAACTGCGAGATACGTCAAACACAGATTGGTTTCGAAAAAGACTTATACCCTTTATTTACCCTCCTTAATAGCAAAATGCTTGTAGACGAGATGAAAATAAAAAAAAGAAATCAGTAAATGTTATCGTTTCCAGCCAGTCCATTGAAGTTTTTCGCCAAACAGAGCGTTGCCTTGTGAAATTAGAAACACGTCCTCATTAGGGTGCAGTTCACATCGAGAGTCCACAATTTCCTTTTGGACGACAAAATTTAAACAATTGCACAGATTTCTTTGAATTCCTCCCGACCTACTTAGTGAAGTTTTATTTTCTTAGATGCTTAATGTATCTTACGGAAACACTACTGTAATTTTCTTATTTCATTTGGTCCGTGTCCATGTAACTTTTAACTAAAGTAAAATGTATAAATTCATTAAGTAAGTATTTTAGAATTTGTTATTAGAACATAACAGTATAAGCGGTTATTTTGTTAAAGTTTTGTTAATATGGAGCACCTCTTACGTGAATACAGTGAGAGTAAATTATGTCAATTGTATTTGATAATTGATAATGTGTATTGTATTTGTTAATGTGTAAATTATGGCAATTGGAATAAAAATACACCTTTTACTAATACTAATATTACATAATATATTTTTATGTAGTAGTCAAAGTTACAATGTTTATTTCTACATATAGGTGGTAAGATAAAATTTATTTATTGTGTGCTAAAAATTATATCACATTATATTAATTTTTATTATATAGCTATAAATTACGTACACGCAGTGTTTGCGTAATTTTGCTAACTGCGGAAATATCGACATATGGTCCAAACCAATTATTTTATACATAAATCTTAGTCAGTAGATATTGAGGCTCAATTGTTTCATTGTGTTCAATATCTGTGACGGCTCACGCGAAAATCATTCCCATTAAATGCGCGTAGTGTTATTACATGACATAAATATACCTAGAATTACTTCAATATCTCAAACAATATTAAATAAAAATAGTCTCGGCAATTTCGGTGGCGATAATTTCCCGCCCTGAACTCATTGTCACCTATTTCCATGCGTTCTTTGGCGTGTATTTGAATAAGACTATTGCTATCACCAGGCTCGAGGGAAAGAATTTAATAACACGATAAAAATGTGCCGAATACATCGCTCTCTCGTTCAAACACGTCTTTGTGCGGCACGTTCCGACCGGTGTACTTACGTTTCAATAGTTTTTATTTAAATAAAAATCCAATAATTCGAACGTTTACCTCGATATAGCCTAAAACCTGTTTTTGTTTTTTCTCTCTAATGAAAAAAGCTACGTTATCAGAGATTTTTGACGACGAAATTTCTAAATAATCAAACTGTGTGTAGGTATTATATCGCGTGTGTAAGTTGAGAAGTTAAATAAATAGCTCTTTCTTTGAAAAGTATTATATTATAAGTGCTTATAATTCTGAGATAGGCACTGTAATGAGTGACAAACACGGCACTCGCTGCCCGAGGCACTGGCGGGCCGCAAGCGATATGTCATGTTTTGTAGTCTTGGACGGTCGACTCCCGGCTGTTAGTTAATTTTCATGACAAATCCCTTCAAAAAGCACGTTTAGTATTTAGCCCCGGTTCTTACCGATAAGTTCCAAACTTTAAACCAAGTGACCTGGCTTTATGACGATTGAAATGTATTCAACACAAAGGTTGTCACTTCGCCTAGATTTTCATTAAGCCACGTTTTATTTGCACTTGCAGGATACTTGGGTGATAGAAAGATCACATGGATTATACGTAGCTCTCTATCAATGATAGCATTGCCGATTTAATAATGTCACATAAATATGTTTTTTAAGATATTCCTTATATAAAACCTATGGTATTTTTTCGGCGCCTTCAGTATATGTTTGTTTGTATGCCATTATCACAAGTTTATAAATTGCATCCTTAATTGATAGTTTTTGTTAGGTAGATTTAGTGATAAGTTAAACGGAATGACATAAACTGAAAACTGCTGGTTTTATGAATGCTTATATCATCTTTATTCGATCGTAAAAAGAACTCGCAGACAGGTAAGTTCTCTGGCTAGGTATATCTCAGTGCAGTTATATCACTATTGACTGTATTTCTCGTTTCTTCACGCCTTTATTCACGGCCAATGCTTTCCTACGCGCTTAAGTGCCTCATAAATTATATATTATTACTTTTTCGGTGCCATATATTCTTGTGAAAAGCAACGTTTAAAATTTACGTTCATTTGTATTTATTTTCTATTGCGAAATTTGTCACAGTCGCAATGTTGTCTTTTGATGTTTCTGCGGTCGACATGATTTGTTGGTGTTCTTATATTACTACTGTCGTTATCAAATAAGTACGTGTTCAAGTTAATAATACTGCGATATGTCATACAGTAAATTAGAATATAATTTCATTCTGTAGTCATATGTTCTTGTTTGAGGGGTCATGGCGTCCTGGAGACGGCATGGTCAGGTTTGTGCTTTCAATGCGTCTTCAATAGCTTTTGTTGTTGGTACCGCGACGACATAATACAACTGTCGCTTTGTGAAGCAGTACTTATAAGGTTCACCCAACGTGTTTTTAAATATAACAAAAACTGAATTTAACCCGTGTATCTAAAATATTTAAAAAGTAATTCTCAGTAGCACTTGTATAAATTAGTAAGCTTCCATTGTCTAACTTGTTTTAAATCATTCAACATTTTTGCGATTTAAATTAGAAAAAATAATTATGTTTATTTAACATTCCTATAGTTAAAAAAAATATTAATTTCATCATCATCATCAGCCTATCTCAGTCCATTGCTGGACATAGGCCTCCCCAAAAGGGGGTTTATGCCCGTAATCTCCACGCTGGGCATGCGGGAGATAATTATTTATCATAATTTCAATTTCATAATTAGGAAATTAATAAATTATGATAAATAATTATACAAATCTTTTACAAAATCAAATGTTCAATAGTCCCTACATATTATAAAAAATTAATATTCTATAAAACGTGTGATTGAATCAAAAGAAGTATATAAGATTAATTTTCAGTCACCATACTTTGGATTTTTGCGTAAATCGTTTCACAGAAATTTTTTTATTATACTGGAATTTCACACATCACATAACAGGCTTATGTATACAAATCCAAGAAGGTTCTCTAGGTAAAACTACTCTGTTTGGATTCTTAGTATTCCGCCGGGAAAATTCAGAAATATATACAAGTAAATTTTGATTTCATTTAACAAAATATGCTTCTAATTTATTAAACAATAATTTGAAGAAGATTCAGATCAGAGAACCAAAGTTATTGACATAGCCCAAAGGATTAGCAAGCTGAAGTGGCAGTGGGCTGGTCACATCTGCCGCA
>DWMG01002185.1:0-13673 GCA_018244855.1 Elbella merops | reverse complement strand
GGTAAATATTAGTGAGCTTTCAAAGCTTTGAATATTAGTGAGCTTTCAAAACTCACTAGCCTCTTACAGTGATATAGTGAAGACAAGAACAGATAACATTTTTATACACATTTATTCTATTTTATAACGGAAGAAGAAAATATGACGTCATCATAATATATGATTCTTCATTTGCTTTCCATTTTAACAAACAAACGAGTGCATTTACAACAAAACTTTGACTTTTCTCTCTCTATCTTTCTGTCTGTATCTTTTTTATTGATCATTTTCATTTGTGCAGAACAAAAGCTAGCCTCGCTTCGTCCACTCATCGGATGCCATTATTCAAGTAGCAGCTAATACCAAGAGGTGAACATTGTTGGCGACATTGGAAAGCTCTTTCGTGGTCGGCACTAGTCTACGGTTCATTGAGTAAGATTATTTATAGCGACACTAATTTACACTGGCGTTGATGGCGTAGTGGTTTAGGACCCTGTTTACACGGTATGGAGTTCAAAGCTCTTTGGACTTTTAATTAAATTATGTGCTTTAAATATTTCAACATCGGATTTTACGGAACTGATCTCTTGAATTATCTATGGCTCTATATTATGGGTAGTCTGCCAATTCGGGCCTGGTCTGGGAATGTTATGGTCTTTAACCTTCTAAACCTGAGGAGAGACTTGACTACGATGGTATTATGAAGAAGTTTTTAAAAATAATTTCCATTGAATACAACTTCAGTAACTAATCAGTCAATTGGAATCCTTTAAAGACATATGAATAAGGAAATGAGAACACGTTTATGTAGGAAGACAAACTCAGTAATCAAGAATTAATAATAATAATCGACCCATTATAATTCCTGTTGGAATATGCGTCTCCTCTCGTATTGAGAGGGTTAAGGCCATAGTCTGCCACGCTGGCCAAGTGCGGGTTGGAGACTTCACACACCTTAGAAAATATTTTTTTTTTAATAAATTCTAAGGTGTGCAGGTTTCCTCGCGATGTTTACCTTCACCGAATCACGAATTGTTGGTCTAAAACACAAAATGCAACATTTTAACAGTGTTATACATATATATGCAATAGTTTTAAGCGGAAAAGAATAACTGAGATTTCAAATATAAATAACGAATTATGAACGAAATATTTCAAAATGTCTCATTGATTTCGAGAAATTCTTAAAAACACTGCAAGTATAATGTTACCCAATAGAAAATTTACTTCTCAAGTGTCTAGACTGTACTTAACAGAATTGGCAATTTGGCAGTGGGGGAAGTATCTGTTACACTATCACCCCCGTGCCAAGGAATTAACCCCTTTCTTTAACATTCTTAAGTCTTCCAAGTTTATTTTTTCATTGAAATTTTCAACAAAAACGGCGCTTACAAGTGGAGCCAATTAATAAATTAACACAAAAGATTCAGTTGGCGCGGCTGATGTTGGCAACTTTGTTTATTTAAGAACGAATGAAAGAGTATGTCGTTCTTTTGCAGTATTTTGAATTTAATCATATAATCTATTACTGTATAATTTTTTAAAACTATTTATGAAATTGTATAAAACAGGCAGGCACACTAAGTAAAGAATTGATTTGTTTCTATTTTCATACTAACCTAAGAAGTAAAAAATTTCATTCATCCATCGTTTCTTAATTCTTTCATTCATCCATTCATTCATTCATTTATCGAAACTATCATGCAAGCAAACCGACAGATGAATAACTGATGTAACACAAACAGGATCTAGGAGATTTCAAATATTATTCCACCATTTCCGTACAGGGGGGCGGTGTTCGGTTTATTTATTCGATACGACATTACTAATTCAAGTGCGCGACAGGTAATCTAACAAGTTTTGCGTAGCTACGGGGAGTGGATGTCGTCCTCGGAATCGAATATAAGACGAGTAATGCGGTGTGCGGGAATATGTACAAATAACTGGGAATATTATCACGTAAATTCCCTTTTATGTTCTATTAATATCAATCGTCTGCTTTTGTTGATTGATATGGTAAAAGGTGTATTCTCTATTCCATAATGGGACGTATAATATCACTGGTGAAACGTAGGAGTGTACTACACTCCTCTGTTTAGCTCTTCGGGGAAATACGGGCGTGATATTATTTGTTGTGTGTTATAGATTATATATTTGATATAATCTCCGTATGAATAATATTCGTACCCAAGAATAATATTTTTAATAATAAACAACTTAGACTTTTAAAGTATAATAAATCAATTTTTTCAAAGATATATAGATCCGGAAAATGAAAAAGATAATTTGGGTAGCTTACCTTGAACATCGAGTAAGGGGTTGAACCTCAAGGGCCCCAGGTAGAACACGAGGCTGTTGCTGGAGTGTGAGGTGACGGTGAGGGTGACGTGCCCTTCGTGGCAGGCCGGCGGGGACGCGTACATGGCCCAGCCGTCGCCATGGAAACCAATGGAGGTCTGCTCGCAGTGAGGCCCCGACAGGCCTTCGGGGCATTCGCATTTGTCTGCGAATGGGGTTCCTGGGAGACAAATATTGTAAGTATCATTATATAATATATATTTTAATCCTACAAATGGTTAAGATGAGGTTTCAGAAGTTTTACAACAGCAGCACAGAAAAGAGAAAATATAACTATATTTATAAATATCTCAGTATTGTCTATATGTGCTAACTCTTGATTAATCATACCATATTTTATTAGTCAAAATAAGGATTCATTAACGAATACTTATGAGTGGGTAGGTAGATGAGTAAGTATTATATTTTAGTTGAAGCGATGAAAATTAATGTTTGTTCAGACTTCAAAGAATCGCTTTGAGGCTTCTAAAAGCGTTCCAAATACAGGACGGATAATAAACTCCCTATCATGTATAATTTATAAGCAAATCATTGTTATTCAATATGGTGACGTAGGAGTGTGCTACTCTCCTCTGTCTACACCTTCAGTGATAGCAGGCGTGATTTTTTTTTCAATAACAACTGTTTACATGTAAACATTTACAAAAAGACGGACCATTAACAACCAAAATGGTTACAAAGACGCGTTTAAAATTTAAAAAAATACGTTTTTCTTTCGTAACATCAGTTTGAGACTCAGTATCACATCTTGCTGCTTACCCCCATTCAAACAGATCAGCGGTTCCTCCACATCGCATGTACACTCGGACTCCACGCGCGCCGAGACGCCCACAAAGCTGGTGGTATTCGTGTAAACTGACAACGGGACATTATTCTTCATCAGCACGTTCCGGCACGAGTCCTCACACTGCTCCTTCTCTATCAGACACTCGTCGATCTTCACCATGTATATCTTCGCTTGTAGTTCTTCTTCCAGCTGGGGAAAAAGAATAAACTGAGGTTGTGCAGGTTAAGGTTTTAAAGAAACTATTTTTGAATCTATAATAATTGTGTCATTGACAGTGTTGACACACAAACATTATTAGGTCCTTCGAACAGTACTGTTATTCGATCCATTGCTACTGACATGCATATCTTTCGTCTACTGGACTTGACAGATAATTTCGAGGGACAAAAATAAACGAAATAGACAAAGGACTTAAACGTTACCGGTGAAACGTGGAAGTTGTACTACATTCCTCTGCCTACCTTTTCGGGGATTAAAAACGTGAAAATACCTTTCAAAATAACCTTATGTTCAAATAATTTATATTCCTTTAGTTATCTAGTATGTAATTATACGCCTTTGATATAAAAAGGCTTCAGTAATAAACGATATTGATAGACGCCTACTGTAATAATATCTATTGCTTATTAATTTTACTGACACGAATTTTAATTATATAGGGAGAGGTAAATTAATACTTTTTCTATTTCTACCCTCAGTTACGCTTAAAATTACGATAATCATTATTGAAATACGGGTTTTGTTAATTTTTAAACAGATACCATAATTAAAATTGTGTCTACTTATTATACATACTTATGTTATATACGTTTGTAAACCTGCGCACCTTAGAATTTATAAAAAAAAATATTTTCTATGGTGTGTGAAGTCTGCCAACCCGCACTTGGCCAGCGTGGCAGACTATGGCCTTAACTCCTCTCAATATGAGAGGAGACCCATATTCCAACAATGAAATTACAATGGATCGATCATTATATACGTTTGTGCGTATAAATTATTACATATATTTTCGATATGTAACCTCACCGGTTCGACCTTTACATTTGATATTTTTAAAAGATCAAATATATTTTATTCTACTTTAATATCGTATATCCGTGAACTTGAAAGGCCAACGGGTAAGTTTATTCAAAAGGTAAACTTATTTTATTCTTTAGGGAGAGTAATATAACGAATAGTCCGTGGGCGAAGGTTCTGTTGGGGGATTATGATTGAAAATATCTTTTGATCATAATGTTTACTTTAGTATAATGGCATAATATTTACTTAATTGTACTTACGTCAAACTTATTTTTCAACTATTTTGAAGTCTATAGCACTGAAGACTCTTTTAAGGGTAAAACATGCTATTGTATAAGTTCGTATGGCACTATTTTACATCTTAGGCCTTATCTGTGCTTTTCATTAGACATATAATTATATAGGAATCCTACCGTTTCCTGTATTCCAATGACCATGCTATCCAGCTTCTCGGCTGGGTAGTACGGTGATCCGTGGGCCGAGAACCGTACGTCCAGGAACGCGTCCTTCACAGTCAACTTGCTAAACACCGTGAACACGTCCACGTTGTCCAAGGATGTGTTGTAGAGCTCTGCTAGCCGTTTATGTAACTTCTCCTTCTTGCTTGTTCCCTGATGAAAGAAATTGCCAGATATATCCACATTGCTTTAAATTAATCTAAATACCATATAACCCTTTGAATAAAATAAACTAAATGTCTAGTATATTAACTGCTGCTCTGGACAAGAATCGAATTCGTGATCGTCGAAGCTATGTCAGTACAATAGAGGTATCACTTGAACATTTAATAGAATATGTATCGGTCAAGTTGCTTCAAAGTGAGAGAACCAGAGCAAGTACAAGTGTTTATTCCAGCCACTAGATTTGTCTGAAGTATTAGTTAGGTCGTCACGTACTCTGTAATACCGTTCTTGCTTCCGGATCTCTCCATACCACGGCTCGGATCAAGAACGAAAGTAAACGATATACAACTACTCTGAGACCAATTAAGACCTTTTCTAAATTACGATCAGTTGATAAGATCATTAGTGTCGCGATCAGCAAATATTCTTGCGTTATTACCTATAACGCATTCGTTTTACAACTTTATGGTGTATAGTTTCCAAATGTACTCTGACCACCACAATTTGATGGTTTGGTTTTGGTATGCGATACATTAAAATTGGTCTAAAATTTTTGCTGCTGTCATTAAGCTGCTGTGATGTGCACCACAATAGACATTATAATTTTAAAATGTGACATTTGATATAATATCGACATGTAATACACATTAAATTCGTGTAATATAAATTAAAATCATGGTGGTATCAGTATTTTTTATGTGAGTTGCAAATACAGTACCGATAACAATATCCACCCTAGGTAATCATTATTTTAAAATAAACACATTATAAAAAAACATTAAAGATGACATGACAAATCAATCTAAAGCATCGTGTACACTACACAATCAAAAGTGACAGTTACAAATGTCACACTGACAGTTCACAGTTGACACGTTGTGAGTCAATATTGGCGGGAAATCGAAAACTAAATAATTTCCACGAAGTATTACATCATATAGATTTAGTTGATGGCGGCATCGCGTGACCGCGTGCGTGACTCCGGGACGTGCGCTCTCGAGAACGTATTTCTCACATATTTTGGCGGTAAAGTGAAACGAAACTAAAACAAGCACGCGAAACTTGTAATAACAAATATAAAATTGTATATAATTTTGTGTAAATACAACACAAATAAGTTTTAAATTGTAATAACAGGGTAACGGGCACGGTTCCGAACTGCACCGTTATTTTGATATCACAACGTTCATAATGCTTTGGATGCTAAAATTCCGGATCATTAAATAATGAAATAATAATGTTTTTAATTTACTGCTGTAATGAGTATTTTAATATAAATTTATAATTATATGAAAATCAAGGATTTATTATGTATCAAAATTGGTAATAATTACAAATAAAAGATTATGAATACCAATATTAATGACGAATGGATAGAGATTATTGTCAGCCAGGTGAGCTTCATGACAGTTTGTTTCTTATGAGGGAAATTTGATGTCATATTATAAAAACTATATCTATCGTAAAACCCATAACCGGTTGATTAGACGTGTTCTGGAGCGGAGACCACACCTTGGCCAATGTAGCGTAAGACGCCTTCCAGCTAACTGGAGTGACGGTATACGGTTGGATGCGACGAGCTGAAGATCGATCTCAGTAGCGTGCTATTAGAGAGGCCTATGTCTAACAGAGGACGATTACGGGCTGATAATGATGATGATGATGATGATGATAATAAAAAGACTCACATGAGCTTCAGGGACAATAAACTCCTCAGCGGTGATGTTAACGAAACGTATGGAGCCTGATTTATCAACTGCTTCTTCTGGTATCTCCTTGATGGTAACGTTGACCGTCGCCTCCACCCAGTGAAATGGCACTATGGGTTCGTTCTCTTCTGTTACCTGCAACCAAGTAAAAAATAAATCTTCTACTACTGCTACTAACGGAATATATGGAATCGACCTTTGAATGAGAATGAGATTGTTTAAATATAGAATGCTGATAACATACGAAAATTGGATCGTATACTCAAATAGTTTGCAAATAACAGATTTTGTGACATAATTTTTAAAACAAACATCTAGTTTTCAAATATGGTATGTACGCAATGTACGTAGTCGTAGTGCTATAATAGAAATATATTGCCATTTTAATGCACGAATTGTCTATTATAGTATTATATGCGAAAATGGAATTTCGTCGTATATTCATATAAGAACTTCAATAAAATATAACGTCGAATTTCATGAACAATTGCTTTCATTCCATAACTGTTCGTTCGTAGTAAGTGAGCAAGCCTTTTAAGAAATTCAAAAAATATTTTTCATTTGAACATTTTTCGCGGCATGTTTAAGAAAATCCGAGGTAATTCCACTATTTAAAACCGGTAAAGTCTACATAATTTGAGTTTTCCAGTTGCAGGTCTTTTGAGAAGGCAATGCGGTAAGGTATTTTGCAACATTTAATTATTAAGTTGCCGCCGCATCTAGGAACCCTGGAGAAACATTGCAACATAAATAAGCCGAGCTTGCGAACTCTTTTCTTGTCGAAATAAAATTTTAAAACAGCCAAGATTATGGCTGCTCGCTGTGTGGCGAGTACGTTAAGTTGATAGTATAATCCCCTTCACTGTATTACCAGGATATAATATGCAGGAACAAGGCTTTCCGCCACACCTTTGGCGAATCATATAATACACGGTGTAAAAAATAGAGAGGCAGCTAGCTTTCTAACTTAGAACAAAGAAGTCAATACTACCGAAAACTAATCAGCATGTATCACTTAAATACTTATTTTTTTTTACCTAAGACAATACCAAATGTCACAAGTGTCTGCTGGCTCCCATAGACCTCTGCAAATTACCTCGAATACGATTCTAATTGTAGAACTATTAATCCCACTATTACATGAGATGTTCATTGATGAAGACAATATTAAAACTATGTTGAGGATGTTTTTAATGTCGCAATTAATGTTCAATACTCTGGAATTAAATATCACGTGAGTGTTTATACACATGATTGTATAAGTACTGGCCTAACTCACGTACGTTTTTCGTGATGGCCCAACTAATTTCGGACCTGTACGAGGTCCTTCAGTGTTGAAAGCTTAACTATTTATTCACGACAAATGGACTTATATACTACATCGCATTAGATGAAGATGACCAGTAGATAAACTCACGTTGAATTTAAGCAGGTATGTTCCATTCGGCGTTCCCTCCTTCATAGTGATCATGCCTGTGTTGCTGTGCACGTCGAAGTACGGACTCCGTTGTTCGTAGGACGGTAGCCACATGAAGCGTTTGTCCGGTAAGTCCCAGTCGTCCGGATCGTCCACGAACACCCTTCCGATTTCCGTGTCCGGTGCTTCGCCCTAGGAATGAAAGAGTGAATTAGTATATTAATACTACTTGATATTATATTTAAAAAACTTGTATGTAATATAAATAAAACTACATGCGTAATTAAAAAAAAACAAAACAGAACTAAATATTTTGCGTTTCGTTCCTGCTTATGAATTGAAAAATAAAATTGTGACTTCATAATTAAATCTAAACTTTGGTATACATATAAAAATATTTCTACACTAAAACATTCTTTTGGGAAATAATGATCGTAGAAGAAGCAAGTCAGATCTGTGAAGGTAGAGATACATACATATTTGGTGATCGATGCACTCTGCCTACCCCATATAAGATCTGACATTACGATATAATAACAACAATATTATTTTAGGAATTAATGAAAATAAAACAATAATAGTCGACTCATTTATCATTCCACTGTTGGAATATGGATCCCTCTCATATTGAGAGGGTAAGGCCAGGAATTAATTGTATGGTATATTCCAATAAACTATTTAACGTATTCCAAAACGATATTAGTTTATATTTCGTTAATAAACTGACTCGAGATGTACATACATATACATATGAGTGCGCTATGAGAAAACTTCATTATGACGGATAAGTGTCATGAAATACATTGCCGGCTATTCGGGGGCCCGTCCCGGTTTAAACTTAACACAAAGGTACGATTACATCCCGAATTGAGTAAATGAAACGGAAAATTAACCCGCACCTACCGGGGATACAAATGTATGTTAATGTTATGACTAGATTATCCAGGATTTGGTTGCTGTGATTTTATAATTTAAGCCTATTATGATAGGTCGAAATATACAACGATTTAATCTAATATAAAAATATAACTTTATTGATACGCGGGAATAAAGAGGCCATTACAAATGTTTTACCTCAAATATTTTCCGGGTATACAATGAATCGGTTAAGTTTTAATTAGATTAATTGCTGGCAAAAGCGAAACGGCCAAATGGAAAATCTCTTTCGGATATTGTATTTTAAATACAGGCATATAAATATATTTCCAATATGGATATCCGTTTACATTAATTCTTAATTTATCGCGAAATCTTCAATAACGAAACACAATACAGTAATCGCTTAAAACGATGGAAGGTATCTGCTCAGATTCGTAGCCATTAAATATCGGACGTCATAAAATAAAAATGCAGCTCTATTTAAATTTTTTAATGCACCGTTACTTCGAAAACATTTTGAAACGTAGTTTTTTATTCAATAATAATAGCGTTGCTGTGACATTTTATCTACATTGGAAATCTAAACAGGTTTATTATTATTTTTAAAAAATGACATAGTATAGTATGGAAAGAATGAAACAATTAAAAATGGCCGCCATCCAATAAGCTTGGGTTTTATCTTTGATGGCACCATTGGCGACATTCAATACAGTCACCAAATATGTACAGATAACTAAAACGAATTTTCACGTACATTAAATTACACATACATACTATATTTCTACAATATGAAACACTCGAGATGTCAACGGGCTAGATCATTAGGATTCCAGATATCACGTCTATAAACAAACAGGCCTTGTTTGCGGGGATGGTAGACTCATTACTATTTGAGTAAAGCAATTACCGAGCGCGACTACACCGAGCTGTGACGTCATTGGTATCCTATATTATATCATCATCTGGATCTGTAGACTAGACTAAATAGTATACTATTAAATGCACTAGTAAATTCGCACCGGTTCGCGCAGCAGAGCAAGTATCAAGCGAACTATTTCAATTCATTCATTCATCCATTCATTCATTTATAGTCAATAATAATTCGTAATAGTAGTTATTTAATTGAAAAAACTGACAGCATTTTTTGATATGAGCGAATGACGGTGACGTCATTAATCCTTATAGGTACATATCAGTCCTATCGGCTCATTGTTACAACGCTAGAAAATGAACGTGAAATGGTTAAATGGAGAACCACGTGAAGCTCAAATGTAGGCAGCGCCAGAATTAGGTGCAAATAACACTGAAATAATAGCGTTACAGTTACGTTGCTCAGCTCAACAACTGACAAGTGCAGTTTAAACAACAATCCTGACTGACGCAATAGAATTAGTGACGTCACAATCTCATTTGAGCGCAGTTTAGTAACTGTCGGGCGCAAACTAGACACTGCAGTGTGCGGTAATGCGCTACCAAATTGTTCATTACCTTGAACAGGTGTCACCGAAATCGGTAATACAGGTCTGATTCGTTCAATAATTCATTCAATAATTCATTCAATAATTCATTCAATCATTCATTAATTATTTCGTTCGTTGTTTTTATTGTAGTAGTTAAAATAGTGCATTTGTTGCGTCGGTCCAAACCTATAGCAATTGTACAGGTTACTACATATAAATGTTGAATACGAGTTCATGTGCGATCATAAAGAATATATGAGATGCGTTTCTAAGACTATTTTCAGGAATATAATAACATTTTTCAAATTAATCATTTTATACATTCATTTATAGATATTACTAGTTCATACTTTGTGTTTTACATATGTACGCAGACTTAAGAACAACGTTTGTAAATACAGTGCTGAAAATAAATGTTAGACGCAAACTAGTGCAGGTAAATATCGAATGTGATTACAGCATGCACCGTGAACTAGTCTTTAGTAGCTATTTGTGAATAAACCGAGATCAACTAAATACTTAGGTGTACTTAACGCCTACTCGTAGTTCGATATCGATGTTATTCTAAAAATTCGTTTAGGTGTCCAGAAAATACGTACGTGTTCTTTAATTGTTTTATTTATTCTCTCTTTTTTACTCAAAATTTTCTCGTTTTATTTAATTTTTAATATTTCATCAAATTATGACATCGGCACAAACAGGGTTTTGGTATTAATCAGTATTTAAGTAGTTTTCGGTAATTTATGCGAGTCTAATAACTATCTATATACATTTCTAAATAGCAACTTAATAAACTTTAGGTATGAATTAGGGTTTCATTATCTTACAAAATCAGGCAAATGGAATTATTTAATTGGAACAAATTTAATATTATTGAATCTTTTTAATTATTATCATTTTATTTCAAAATTAAAAAAACCGTTCTTAAAAATAAAACTGTCATTAAAATAATAACATTTATTTTACTATATTGTAACCGAATTCTTTCACTACTTCCTGTATTGTGGTTTTAATTTAATTGGACTCTTCCATGCGCGGGAAAAATGAAAATGACATTTCTTTCGGCTTTATTTTGCTTTCGAGTTTTTATTATTTAATTTGCATGTTACTGCATTATTTATTCAGGCGCATTTGCTAATTTGTTATGATAAAAATATAAGTTGCGTTCCAAAGTCTGTTACAATATAATTCGGATTCACAGCTTGTTGCAACCGCGGCCCGTGAAATGTTCTGCTCTTCGCAAGCCGTAAACAATTTTACGATTTTTCAGTCACATTGTGGTTGTATTCCCGAATTAGGGCTTTTACTGTCGGCATTACGACGTTGTTCTACGTGCGACTCCGCGGTGTATATTTATAGAATTCTGTTTTATACACCTTGTAAATAATGCAGGCTCGTTTCTTGTTTGCAAGTACACGATCATGTTTAGAGCTTCTTATAATATGTAATTTTCGATATTTGATTTAAGGTTACATATTTTCAATACGTTTATATGTGTGTATATAAATACCGTTGTATAATATGTTAAATTCTGAATATTGTTCAGGATGTCTGTTTTTAGTTGTTCTGAATATGAGTTATATTCTTAATTTGAATTTCAAGTTAGCATATAAATATGCAAACTCACATGATTAATCATTGTCTGAAAATATCGACCCAAAAATAAGACAATATACCCTAAACTATTCCTAGTACAAAATTCTAGTAGTCATATGGAGTTTGGATCTGTGCACGGTGTATGGCGATAGGCTCACCACCTATTCCATGGGATGTAAACGTAACTGGTGAGACGTGGGACTGTACTACAGTCCTCTGCCTACCAATCTGATTGCAGGCGTGTTGTTATGTTTTACGTACAACAGACAATGTAATAGATAACAATTTCACTTCAATGAATCCTTGTACAATAATAATTTACAGACACACTAACGCCATTTTATACATTTGCACGTCATTGAACTATTAAGGAAAGGCTCAATAAAGCCCGAATAAACCTTTGCGATAATGCCGTGTTTTATAATAATATATGGCCATTAAAATGTTAATTTTGCGTCTAATGAAAGTGGGTTTAGTGCGGTGCGTACTCGTATAAACAGGGATTATGTTGGGGAGGCACTTTTTACTGCCGTGCCCCGATTTCGCTAACTTGCGCTGCGGTACCACAGAGTAAAAATAATGCTGGGGCTTGTGTTACTGGATATTAATAAGAAAACCAACTGTTAAGCAACCTGTGTTGCTTTATCATCAGCCTAAGTCCACTGCTGTACATAGACTGCTCCTTAGGGGTTTTGCCCAGTATGCCCAGCGGGGGTCATAATACCCCCGCTGGACATACACATACGGGTTCGGGGATCGTTGCGACACCGAGTTAAATATGATTCAACACAATTATTACTCACGAAATATTATATAAAAGTGGTCACTACTCAGATTTAAGTACAAAAGATGAATAAATTATAATTATAATAATGAACATATACAAAACTTCACTAATGAAATTTCAACTATCCTAAGGGAATGTTGTAACTAGATAAACGAGCTTTCAACAAAAATTTCTGAAGAATTTTATTAATTTACCTTTCATTTATCAAAAATTTAAGCATCGCAATAGGGACTTAGAGCATAATAAAAAACGAATTACAAATATCCAGTACTAATAATCATATTTCTATAATTTATAACGCCGTATTACAAATACTGGAAATAGGCTCAACATACACTCACGATCAGGATAAGCAGTATTATTAATAAAAATTATCAAGGTGCCATTTCTTAGCATCAATTTTCAACCCCCGGAAAGAGACAGTTGCTCTGTGGCAGAATATATTCAGGATAAGTACATTTAGAGGGTTCGTCATGAAATATATAATGTGGAATTCATGAACACGACGCCTGCAAATCGTTTACAATCTCCTCGTGTAACTCCGCTGCTGTTCTGTCAAAGTTGTTGCCAGTTTTATTGTGGATTTAGAAGTTGTTCGGTACATATATGGAGTCATGTTTGATATACATAAACAGTAAATATAAAAAGAAAGGCTGCAGGCAGATGCCAGGTGTGACAAGCCGAGAACAGGCTGCGTTGGTGCTCATTAGTGTAGGGTTGTGTCCAGCAGTGAACTGAGGTAGGCTGATAATGATGATGATAAATCAGTTTTGATTATATTCGTCGATTATTGGGGTACTATTATGAATTTTTATATACTGGAATACGTCTCATACAGCGTACGATTATTATACTTTGTAATATTTCCACCTGTATGTACAATTAAACACTGACTTCATATGCGTTTATTAATAGGACAGTCTATCAATGAATTTGTGTCCGGTGTATGGCATAAGGCTCACTCCCTATTCCACTCCGGGATATTTTTTTTTTCCAACCCATTACAATTCCACTGCTGGAATACGGGTCTCCTCTCAAATTGAGAGGGTTAAGGCCAT
>DWMG01002184.1:0-13674 GCA_018244855.1 Elbella merops | reverse complement strand
GTTTTCGTTCTACAATTGTAATATTATCAAATTATTCTAATAAATAAACGATCAGTAACAATGCGAAAAGTCTTATCAGAATATATGTTAATAAATCCTTAATCACTATCAAAATTCTCATAGATAAAATAAATATATGCATTATTGAGTTTATTTGTACTGTGTGTTTGTTTATCTAACATACTTAACGACCTGATTAAAGTTATGTAACGATTGAAGTTACGTATGTTTTTTCGGGATAGCCCGCCTGGTTCCGTGGTTTTTAGACGAGCTCAGCTCGACAGCAACTATTAAAATTTATATGAATTAAATCGGTGCATGGGAATAGGTTCACTACCTACTTCTTAGAGGGACATAATACATAACTGATTAAACGTGGAAGTATACTATACTCCTTTGCCAACCTCTTTGAGGATTACAGGCGTGATGTTATGTTGATAGTATTTATTTTGCAATATATGTCACCAGGTTTCTCTAATGACACACAGACGCACTGTATAAAGGAAGGTTCGATATTAAGACCCCGTATTGTAAATCTTAGTCACAAACACTAATGCGTCATTCAATCCTTGTAATTTTGTGGCAAGAAGACGCCATAATAGGGCTTATTCACAAGGGTAAGATTATATTGTTTCATAACAACCTTGTTGTATGTATTCAGTGGCATCTTGTGTCTTAGTACAATTAATAATACGCAAAGGGTAACTCAGAGGGATTAAGCAATGCTGTTATTTAATTTTACCGCCTCTTTGGTTGAGTGGTTGCGAAGCGCTACTGCTGATCGCAAGGTTTTGAGTTCGAATGTCGGGTCGGCTAATTATTGTATTTTTGTATCTTAGATTTTCTAGTAGAGATTTTCAGTTGCGGCTCGGATTTGTGTTCGGTGTATGGCAATAAGCTCACCAGCATGATAATATACTAGTATTCCATGATGAGACGTAAGTGTAACTATTGAAACGTGGGAGTGTACCTACTATACTCTGCTGCCTACCTCTTCGGGAGTGATGTTACATTCATGACTATTAATTTAAAGTGTTTCCAATTTAAATGTTCTTTTAGACAATTGTCGCTTAAATTACAGCATGAATTGCTTTATTAGATATACGCTCCTCTGTGCACATCTTCGTGGATTACAGTCTTGATGTTATTATACTTTTTTATTATTTAATTTGTTTTATGTTTATAATCAATTTGACAAGAAACCATCGATTATATGTCCAATCAGCCAATGATTTATTATTTAGCGTTACGATACATTTGAGTACCTACAGAAGGTATAGTCTCTGCCGTAACCTCGCTGCGATCGGCCGATGCTCGCGAAGAAGTACCTCGGATAGGTCCGCAAATAGTCCGACTATCCCGAAAAACATATGTGACTTGAGCCGGGCGTAATGTAATTATGTTTGTATGTACATACTCACAGAAAGGTACTATCTGTATTAACTTTGTAGACTTATGGTCGTTCGCTTTGAAAACTTTTTCTGTTGGATTTCAGACAGTTAGCGTAATTGTCGTATGAGTTTCTGTTTCAATAATTATTATTAACTAAAAGCATTAATTAAACAATAATAATATTGTACATTAATTTAGGCCGCCCTTGTCTGTCCGCGACTAACCATTCATTCAGTTTCATCAGCCTAAGTACATATATGTATGTCCAGTATTGGACTGAAACAAAGTGTTGATGGTGCTGAAGATGAATAAATTAAAAGCTTACCCAATATGTATAGGTACTTAATTATATTATGTTTTTAATTTACTCTATTGAACCGCTTAGACTCTCAGTTAGGGCTGATTCCAAAGACTTTATGCTTAAGGCATTATAGGAAAAAAAACTATGAATTTATATTAAGTTATTTTTATCCCTTACAAGGTTTTAAGTTTCTAAGCGGTGTCGACAATTTTTACAATCTCTACAGATAAATCCATCTGCTATACGGATAGTATTTGAACAAACTTCAATTGGAGAGCGGTTCGAATGACGTTTAATATTTATGGAGAAGATCATAAAATTCCCAGATATTTCAAGATGAAAGCATTATAAATTCCCATCTAGCACTTTAGTCGGACGCCAGACATGTAGATGGGTGGGAAATTTAGCAGCGATTTGCATCGGCTGCTAAACTAAGTTATGGTAATCTGACTATAAGTTACAGGCTCGTATTGGTAAGCTTTTCAATTTTATTGGCAAGCTTTAAGTTTTAACATCGGGGAGAAAATCGAGTTTGTGAACGTATACAAATGATTTTTCATTCCTCGCTCAAAATTCAAATTTTCCTAATGACACCGTCCGTACTTTGGTTCCATTAGACTTAATATCTCGTTTCTCCATTTCTTAGTGGATTTTATCGAATAAATGAGAGAGAGAGCCATTTTTAAGAGTACCATGGCAAAACCGTTTTTCTGCAGATTTGTATCAGAATCACTACATCACTCTTGTCCCGGAAATAAACTTGTCAGGCAACAACGCTCTACGTTGGCGAGAATTCGCTAAAGATTTATGGATATCCACCCAGTACCAGGGACATTGATATTTAAAGACTCGAAACCGACTATCTGTTAGAATTTTGTATTAATGCCTTCGAAAGAATTGCTGGAGTTGCGTATTATTTACATTTGTGTTTCTACCGTCTACCGGATATTTAGGAAAAGCTTATCTACGAGCATTGTTTCGTTATCGTCCTCGGCATCAGCCTGTCTCAGTTCAGTACTAGATATATTTTTCCCTTAATGTGCTGTATCATGCTCTATATTCAGATTATCGATCTGTCTATTAAATGTAAAAATGCTACGAGGCCACAAGTAGTAGTATAAAACGAAGCATATTTATATGCAAAATTTCTGAAATAAGAGCTTAATTTATACGTTTGAAACATATGTATATTAGTAACATTGTGTCTGTGTATCTCACGGCTGAACATCGATGAGTTATACACACGAGGGAATAAGCAGACTAACGACTGCGGTTTACGACTGCTGCACGGCGCTCTGCAGTAAACGATCTCCTAATCAAGTATCCGGGGGTGGTATGGATATTGAGTATACATTTATTTATGTTGTTAGTTCTTCTTAGTATACATTTATTTATACTGTTATTTCTTCTTAGTATACACTCATTTATACTGTTATTTCTTCTTAGTATACATTTATTTATACTGTTATTTCTTCCTAGTATACATTTATTTATACTGTTATTTCTTCTCAATATAAATGTATGTATACTAAATATGAAAATTCCGTTCGATACAAGTTCATGTACAGAGCAAAGGTGCTGAACATGGGATGGTTACTAAAGTGAGATAGTTCGCTGTTTGACATGTCGTTGACATGTAGGCAGCGCAGGATAGCGCGTTAACACTACTTGATACTTCACACGTTCGTGTTCAAGCACGCAGTGGTCGGCCCTAGACGACGGGGGTAGTTGCCACAATCTTTTCGGCGAGCACAGAGACAGAAGTTATTTCTTTTTCGTTTTCAACAAAGATATAACTTCACGCTTTTAATCCCCGAAAAGGTAAGCAGAGGAGTGTAGTGCATTCCCACGTTTCCCCAGTTACGTCTATGTCCCACTATGGAATAGGTGGTGAGTCTATTGCCATACACCAAGCACACAGCCAGACTCCGAATCATTATTAGAAAATGTCTATTTTCGACTATTTTCTATTTATCATATAGATTAATTTACACCAAACACCTTATCAGTTCAAGTTCTCATTAATTAACCGATTGTTATGTGAACTGCAACGGTGCCGTTTGAAACGGTTTGCCGAATCGTAGTTTGATAATAACTTTCGCGTTACGTCGCCTCTTCCAAGAGGAAACTTAGAAAAAACACTTTAAGTTTTCTCAATAAAACAGCGAGGAAATGTGTTTGCGATCTATTTCTTGATTTATAGTTCAGTTTGAATATCCCGCAGTGACTGATTTCGTCTGAAAGTTATTTTCTCTAACTTTGAAATCTAGCTGAGTCCGTTGCGAAATGTTGATTGTAATATTTTATGTTATGTTGGCAGAAATGATACATAGCAAAAATATTCGATGCAATTAAATAATTTCAAAGGGGAATCTTTTGTTCAGTATAAAACTATTCGGGGAATTAATCGTTAGCAACTTTCTTCGTGACTTTGTTAATTAAATTGAGAGCTTTGAAAGTAGATAAGGTTTTGTTCGCCACGGACGCTATCCGCTTAGACACTTTAATTAGACATCCTATTGATAATTAATTAAAAAACTTTTCGGATCAGCCTCTATATTGCAAAACAGTTCGTGACTTATTTACAAATTCTATGACAAGAGGAAGAAATCTTAACTAGACGATAAATATTAGTGGAATTTAGACACAAAGGTTCTATTCTAAATCAAGTGGCGAACGTTTTCACAGCACGTATCTATCGAAATCGGTTAAGTTTACCTTAAGTGGAACTTCATACGATTATTCAAGGATTTAGTCTAGTAGTTCAGTTGGTATGTGTTTGTTTTCGAAGTTATTTCTAGCTTAGACGAATTGCTTTTCGGATAGATAAGTTTGGAATGCTAGTGGATTTTGTATAAGATGTAGGATTTAGGTGCTCCGACTGTTTCGTGTGTTGATAATATTATTGAAATACCATGAAAACATGCTAACTTTTTTGTAATCTTTGAAAATAAGTTACAACACAACTCTAGCCAATAATTTGTGTAAAAAACTATAAAATACACATGTGTCATTATTTTAAAAATTATAGTTTTCTGATGCTGTATAAAATGGCTTAATACATTGTATAAATTGTCTAAATTAATTTAAATGCATAACATAATATCGCCCGTGAATTTCCCCGTAGGGGTAGGAATAGAAGAGAAGTACTCTAAATTTTCACGGGTTACGTTATACATTTAACGGAATACTATTTGGGCTTATAACATACATCGGGCACAAATCCAGATTCCGTGCTACTGTTAGAAATTTCAAGTAGAAAAATCCAATAATACTTTGCACGCCTGGGCAACGAACCCAGTATCAATTGTTCAACAGTCGCCACCATTAAATCAACGAGGCATTCAAATTAAATTAAATACAGTCTACTAATTACTTTTTTCTATTATCTACTAACTGCTGTCTACAATATCTAGTTGTAAATCCGTGTGTAATATTTGATACTTTGATACTCAAAGGAAAAATGCATCCAACGGTAGAGCGACAAATAGATTTATGATAAAATTCGATTAAAACGACTTAGGGTACATTATTAAATATTTCAGTTCAAACCCTCGTATATTAATGAAGGGTCTTGATGGTACTTACTGTTTTTTTTCACGGCAAATTGCAAAACCAAATGGACTAAGTAAAGTCCATTTATGTCTGATTCGGAACGTGTTAATCAAATCGTTACAAAAGTAAACATGACGGTGAAAATTCTAAATCGTTTAATTGTTGGGTTTAATTATGAAACATCCGCGAGCTCATCAAGGTTTAGGGTAGAACCCCACAACCCCGCATGCGTATAGCAACCCCTATAGACATTCAGTACCTACCGAGATACGGGGGTGGTGAGACGTCCCTCTTCCCAACTCGCTTGTCGCGATCGCGTGCCGTTTTCGAAATAACTAATTCGTGTACAATAGTATTTTAAAAAAATCTCTTAACATATAAATTGTGATGTTTAAAGGTTACAGTTACAGTGATTTTGTGTAAAAATGTTAATGTAAAGTTTATTGGTCGTTTTGGATAATTTAAAAAAAGTTACACTGCCTTGATTTTTGCATGAATGTTAATGAACAAGGAAAATATATGTAATATGGCTAAGTAATACACATAAATTTAAAAACAGAGCGTTTCCGCAAATAAAAATTTGCTTTGTAACTTAAAACAATGAGCATTTATTTATTACATTGATTATAGCTTAGCTCTTTTGCCTAACTTCATAACTTTCTCTGCCGCAAAGCAGCAGGATTACTGGTGGTATAAACCTGTTAAGAATAAAAAAAAAAACAAATGTCATTTAGTAATGTTTTGTCGAGTTACTAAACTATTGTTCAATCCGAGCTTTGATTTTGTATTACTTGTCACGCTGAAATAATATTTTATATCACTGAGATCTGAAAACACTGAGTTGCGGATTTCAATCTATTTAATTGCAGTTCGTATTAGGCTTGCGTATTTCAGATTCGCAACTCATGGAAAATGTGATTTTCTCGAGCTGGCTTTTTTAAATACTCTTTTATTCTCCCCCTGGGGAAATAGTGTATTCTTTCTACTTATATGTACATCTGAGATATGTCTCCTGACGGGTGGATGGAATTTGCTGACGTACGAATTACTTTAACATGTTTCCCAGAATTAATAAGGTATCTGCGTCACATTTTTAGATTTAGAATCAGAATATTTAATTACAATTATTAAGTGATAATTTCTAGAGCTATGCGCGTTCGCTGTTAATGGAATCTTAAAAGCTTACCGGAATTATTGTTTAAACAACTGTTCGTCGATCTGGTGTTGGTATTGAAAGTTATTTATTATGAATATCACATTAAAATATAAATTTTATCAGCCTTTTTTTAAAATATTACTGGACTTTTAATGCCATATACCTACCATATTCTGATTTGGTGTAATCGTACCACACCTACGCATAGACAATCTTCTGTCTTCCATCGTAGACTGTACCGCACTACATGAATAATTTCACTCGTATCTTAATTTACATATTAAGAAATCACATTTGTTCGTGGCAATTTACAATCATCTATTGAAGTTATCTTCATTACTCTGATTAATTTTAATATAACTAATTGCTTGTTAGTTAAGGCTACAAAAATATTAGTATCACGATACTGGATATATGTATAATGTATTAGCGTACATTTTATATTAAATGCGACACAAAATGGCTATTGTCATATATATTTTACTGACATTCTAATGTTTTACTGAAATAGCTCAAACCACAGCTATAATGAAGTTAATTGCTGTGGTCTGGGCGTATAACATTATATTCGCTATCCGTACTAATAAATGTTTATCCAATTATCTTACTTTAAACATAAGTTACGACGTACGAAAATTAAGTTCATAATTTAAAAAAATCAAATATTTTTTAAACTTTGTGATAGTAGGTAGGTACCTACTACAATTTCATACACTTATCTTAACTGCTTAATACATTTTATTTAAAAAGTCTTTATTGATTAGTAATAAATTGGCGGAGGGTGTGTTTTGTGCCTAAGGGCGTTCTCCATCGGTTAAGCCCTGGAGAGTAGGGAAAAAACGTTTTGTGGTGCAAGTTAAAAAAATTTGACTACTATAGGAAGTAGCAGGTGCAATTAAAGTATACATACTTGAAATAATCCAAACGTCTAATTTTTTCAATAGATATTGACTGCCTCGTAAGTTGCGAGGACGTGGGTTCAAATTCGGGATTGTGCACTATTGGATTTTTTCTAAATTACATTTTCAATTAGAAATTTCTAGAAGTGCCTCAGGGTTCAGTTCTGTGTTTGGTGTACCACCTATTTCATAGCGAGACGTAAACTTTACTGGTATAACCTGTGGGTGTACTACACTCATCTGCCTACCTCTCCGGAGACTACAAGTGTGATGTTACCTTGTTTTTTATGGTGGAATAATTTTAATAACTATCGGTACTATATATCAAGAAACAGTTTTAAACAAAAATGTCTATTAAACGTCTTATTACAATGAAATTAATAATTATCGCTCTATGTGACCATGCGTCATACTGTCATACGAAACCATTGTGGGTGAAAAAAAAATATTGTTTCCAATTTAAATTTATCAAGGTTTATGTCCGCAGTAGGGACGTAGATAGCGGTCCTTTCAAAAGTCTATTGTGATGTTGTTATGAGAAGGGAAAGTCCCTTTAGACGGAGGCTTTAGAAAAAATGTCGCTGGTAATTTATTACTTTCGTTAACATAACATTGCACTCAAGTAAGTTATTTATTTGCATAACTAATTGTACCGAGGTGTTCCTTTCGCCGACTGATTGATGAGCAGTCGTTTTTGAAAATTACCACTTTCCCTTGTCCAACAGTGGAACGACAAAAGCAGCGGAAAAAATACCAACTTTGGAATTTTATATTGTAACTAGCTTCTGGCCGCGACTTCGTCGCGTGGAATAGTTCCTTTAAGCAGCATTTTGAATTTTTTAGCATACTTCATTTGCATTTCGCCACCGCCCCGCCACAATAAATAGAAGCATAGTAAACATAAACAGATTTGTTTGGTCTTTCATGTCAGCGCTGGCTCGCAGAGGTAATATTTTTTTGGTGGCGTATAATTTTAAATCTATAATATCTTCTAAAGTATTTATTCGATTCACATAGTATAGTGGACAATTTTGTTCTTTATTAAATGACGAAGCTAACGATCGCATTTACTTAGGCAAGAATTAATACTAAGCTGAAGAAAACACCCCCGAAAATCTATTAATGGAAATTTTGAACATAAAAGTAGTTATTGTGAGTTAACCATAAGAGATAGAGACATGCTATCTTGGACTTTTTTGTAGTACTTTTGTAGATCTACAATTCTTTAGTAAATTACTTCAGCGTATCTCTCCTGGTTTACGTGGCGCACGCGAGCAAAGCTCCCAGCAGGCGAGATTTCCTACAACCGCGCGACCTCTTCCACAGTAATCGTTATATTTCAGTCAATTTACATAGAACCGTAATTTAATATTAATCAAAACCTTTCTCAAGAATTAGGAATTAAAGTTTTTGAGTAGACATGATTAACTTTTTTTTCTCGAAAGTAGCTCGATTATATGTATTAATTGAGGAAACTCTAGCAATAACCTTTTTTCTTGAATAGTACTATGGCAGTAAGCCCACCACCTATGTATTCCTTGGGACATAAAAGTAACTGCTCAAACGTCGGAGTATACTACACTCCTCTGCCTACCCCTTCGTGGATTACAGGCGAGATGCTACGTGCTATGTAAATTCAAAGATTTTTTTAGCTTGCTCGCTTTATTCGATACAAGTAAATCTAAATTAAGTGCAAATGTGTATATTAAATGGAATTACATAAAGTCCGTAGAGACAGGAACTTTCCTGTCTAAGAACGTTTACAATTCAATATTACTATAGGACGCCGAACTTAATTAGTATGGTTACGCCCTCTGAAAAGCCAATTAATCTTAGTTTTCAGCGCTGAAATCCTCTACCTCACCTCAAACCTTTCGCTTATATCACTAATTGGCTCGGTGTTTATTCGCTTGGCTGCTCCATTTATATTAAGATACATTTCAGAGTAAATTAAAAAGTACGGTTATGAACCTTTCAACATTTACTTCGCGCTTAAATTTCACATCACTGATTTTATATTAACAATAGTTACATTAAGACATTTTTTGTACATTACAAATTGTTGAATACGATACAAAACGAACAATGAATCGTTGAAACTATTCGTTTCAGTATTGACATGGAATCGTTTAATAAGGTTTCATGTTTCGTTTTAAAATGCAGCTGCGTGGAGCAACAAGTACGCGTAATATTAAATCTGCACCATGCTTAAATGGTGTAATATTTAGTGATATTGAGGGACTACTAGAGGCAAAATTTCCCGACATCATGCTTTGAAAAGCATTTCGGTGTAATCGGTTTCTATAAGCTGTTCAGTAAATGCAATAATCAGAGATTAAACCTTCTCCTATATTTCAGCGTAACATCCAACAATTCGGTAAACCAGTTGACCGCATATTCATATCTTATATTCAATGGGGCAGCAAAGTGGAAAACGCTAGGTTCCCTAGCTTCCGAGAAATAGCCGTATGGCGCACTATTATGCTACTGGATTGTAGTTCTGCTGCCATTGTTAGCTACAATAACATGTTAAATGTTGGGACGGTAATCTCCTTAACATTTCATTTGAAACATAGGAAATAAGCAGCTGGCCTGCAATCTCTATATCATACATCGCACATGTCTCTCTCTTAAAAACATTTATTTTCCCCTCATTCACTATCTCTTAAGCAAAGGCTTGGGTGCATCCTCTTAAGGGTTAATGATGCACTCATCTTAATTGCCTACTTACGTCTCACATTTACAGTCATTAATGCAAATTGCTCAATGAGAGCACGTCAAGTTGAGCTCGTGCAAATTCCTATGGTATCCGTGGTAATAATACATATGCAAGAAACGCTTGCATATGTATTATTACCACGCTGTGACACTTTGAGGTTGTAATAGTTGTCGTCGTAATGCTATTGTATTAAATGTAACATATTTTCGGATAATTCATAACCATTTTTTTATATTTTCGGATAATTCATAACCATATTTTTGTTTAATAATAATCATAATAGTCTTATCACGCCACTCTGTTCCACTGGACATGGATATCTCGGAAGGCAGCCTACAATGCCGCAGCCGCTACCACACGCCTGATTACGTCAAATCCACATGACCAGAAGGCACCTTTGTTTATTTATCTTTAGAGTTTATGGCACTGCAGATAAACAGACATAAAGTTAACAATATAACCTACTAAATCTATGAACTTGCTTTTTTAGTCAACATTCGTAGGTTCCTTGACCAATTTTATTAGAATGTTAGTTTTTTCCACATTGTCAGTAATTACGATTAGTCGGACGGTATTGTACAGTATTGCTAACAATTATGCTATTTTATTAGCAATGGCAGTACTTTATACTATTAGGAATAATTTGAAAACCATCCCATGCGCAAAAAAATCATATTCCTTTAACGTATTCGCGCCCGCTATTGAATACCCAGCACGTTGTTCATTAACGTCCACTAGATGATGCTCAAATTAATTACTTCGGGCGAACATATTAACTTGCATTACTTCGAATTGAAACTGTTTTAATACCTATCTTCCTAAGTTTTAATGCAGACGCTCAGACAGATGATTTTAATTTGAACTAAAAGGGAACGGGTTAAATTTATCATGTAAGTTTAAATAAATGGTTTTAATATTGCTTACGTGCGTGGGACTATTAAGTAAAGTGAAAAAATATGTAGAAGTAAGACGTTTTTTACATACTTATTAGTTATAATTAGCTTTTCTTGCAATAATTATAGGCTAATACTCGTAGAAATATAATTGGTTTACAGACATTCAACCATAAACAAGTCAAAGCCTGAAATGGAATTTGATGTTTCTAGTAATATCTTTGACACTTGATGTTAAGTTCCCCTAGAAGTTTATAGACCTTCAGTCTCCAAACCACTTTTAGTTTAAAATTCGTTGAAATAAGAGGAAAAATTTCGTCTTCTAGAAGCTTTTATAAAGTTTATTCAACTTGGAAGATTAATTTTGTTTCCCGAGCATCCGCCATTTTGCAAATCCTCGTTAAGTAAGCCCTCTGTGAAACCTTTTACAGATGCATTTACCGCTAAAATCTGAACGCGACGTATTTCAGTGAATTATATAGAAATCGTGTGTGTGGTGTCGTGGCTTCTTCATAAAAATCTTGCTCTTTTGTTCTAACGCCCACTCCGTGCTATATAAAACACATCATTTTCTCACCCGCCACCCACCATCTACCTACCACATTTTATTCTAAGGTTATATATTATAATATATATGTACTTGTATATGTATATGTATATTCATTTTTATTTACCTAATCATCCACATATTATACGTTTCTTAAGATCATTTTGTTGTTAATTTAACGAAAATTTGTACGACATTTGTGGCTACGTAAATAAATTAGTCTAATAAAGTGATCAATTTATTTTGAAACACAAATAATATGAATAGCACAACTTAATATACACATCAAACACACCAACATACCTAAACACACAGATCATTAATATGTAATTTTGTACATTTCAACACGAAGGCAGATTATATTAATATTTATAATGGGTTTTGGGATGAGGGACGCGTCGCCATACCAATTAATTATTATTTGATATTGCGTGTACATCATCGAATTTAATACTTCCATCGGATCACTGATAATTTCTAAGCCATACGCAAACACCAAATGAGCAATACCATGGGTGGAAATGTTGATTATTCGTAAAAAACTTGCGTACTTAACGCAAAAGAAAAATGTAAAGTGAACTAGTAAAATATGGTTTTAAAAATGTGAAAAGATCTTTCAAATTCACTCTTTTATGTATTGATGCCTTGTATCTTATCATCACCGTAAACATCATAATCACAATCATTACCATCTTCACCATTATCAACATCATCAACACTATCAGCAATATTATTATCAACACTATTCTCATTATTATCCCCATCATCGCCAACATCACCACCGTCATCACCATCAGCATCATCAACCTATATCAGTCCATAACAGGAAATATCACAATACCCTCGCTTAGCTGCATGTAACTTCTGCTTACAGTCCATTGCAGGCCTTCCTATCAGCCATCCTATCAGCCAGTAGATTTATGAATAATAAATAAAATATGTGGCTCCTAAGTAGGTACATAAGTAGCAGTTCTTCGTACGTGTATATAATACATAATTGTTAGTATTAATACCCGCACATTGAAGGGAAAGCTCTCTGATCTTTTCTAACGAACTGATATTTTTCATGACTCTTTTATCGTAAGGACTGTCATTTATATCTAGAGGCTGCAATTTATAGACGCCATTAGTCATTTTATCGAATCTCCCATATCATGGGAATATACGTGGCATGACCGGGCTACTTGACTCGGATATAAATCACACACTGGGATAATATAATTCCCAAGTACACTGACCTCAAGGGTTGTTTCTAATAAGTTTTTGATTCCATTGTTTTGGTCAACATTACGTTCAATTAATAGAATATAACTGAATGAAGTTTGGTTTCAAATCATCAAAGAACTAGTGCGCATTTTGTTACGAGGAGATATTTATCAGTACTTGATATTTATGAATCAATACTAATCAGTTTTCGCAAGTTACTTTCACGTGGACAAACCAAATAAGTCAACAATTATCTACTAAACAAAATACTCAATTAGTGTTGCTTTATCATCGACATCGTTGATATTTATGAATAGTTGATGTTTATTGAGTAATATTAATCAGTTTTAGCAACTTATTTTTACGTGGATGAAACAAGTTAGCAATTATCTACTAAACAACACACTCAGTGCCTTTAGCAATTTTTAATTTATATCTTAAAAAATCAAATTATTTATTCCAAGTGCATAATATATTCCAATTCTAAATGTATCAATGGCAGTTGTTTCTTCCATTTCAGAGCTATAAATCAGTGACACTGACTACGACAGAAGAGTTAGGAATACCGCACCCACTATCCTATTAACATATGAGTATATGGTACTTAGATTACAATGTATACACAATAATAAAATGTATGTTACTACAGATAAAAAATAACGAACGTATCGACATTTTTCATACCTGATTCACCGTTAAAAATCTTTTGAACGTTAATAGGTGAACAATGACCGGCATAAGGAAGATGATGAGCCTAGAGCTTATGTGATCACTCATAAAATCGTTCGCTTAAATTGGATAATATTAGTAGTTAAGTTTGTACCACACATGACGAGATGTGACAATACTCTCTCAATTGCATCCTACTAGGATAATACGAACACCAGAACTCTGAATGCAAAAACTTATTATTTCTGTTTGTAGTCAAGATTACATAATGTAATTAGAGATAAAAAACGATCTATAAAAGGGATTGGTTCATGTCTTTTTTTAATTAATAATTTTT
>DWMG01002183.1:0-13675 GCA_018244855.1 Elbella merops | reverse complement strand
GAGAGGGTTAAGGCCATAGACTGCCACGCTGGCCAAGTGCGGTTTGGCAGACTTCACACACCTTAGAACATTTTTTTTTTTTATAAACTCTAAGGTGTGCAGGTTTCCTCACGATGTTTTCCTTCACCGTTAGCAAGTGATGTTTAAATTTGAAACGCACTTTGTAAAGAGGTGCGCGCCATGCGTTTGAACCCGGCACCCCCGCAGTGAGGGGCTGAATTCTTAACCACTAGGCTATCACTGCCTATATTATTATATTATGATTATCATAAATATTACGTTATGTAATGCTCTAAAATACAAGTTTAGGTATAAGATTTTATTTACTTTAAAACAGTTATTTTTGTGTCGTTTTATGAATGTAAAAAATTCGCTGTGCAAACAGTTTTTCGACTGTCAAGAATAAACAGTGTACTTAAACATGTAGTTAACTAGCGTTTAAGTCACTTGAATTTAGCAATGGTCAGGAAATAATGATTGTACAGCCTTGCGCTCTTACAACCTCGTTGTATTCATCATCATCATTATCATCATCATCAACCTATCTCAGTCCACTGCTGGGCATAGGCCTTAATCCAAGGAGCGCCAGCGCGCCCTGACCTCGGCTTGCCATATTCTGAACAGTTAATATGTTCTCATTAAAGCCTATGTATGTACGCCTATGTAAGGCCAAAATAAGTTTTTCATATAGTCATTTTTCATCCCCTCATATTCGGGATTCATTTAACGCCTAAAACTTAAACCACTCCATGCATTGCACAAAAAATAAGATCGTTCATATTCCGATTTTAAAAATTCAAAAGTATTCTGATTTTAAAAGTTCTTGACTTCTTAGCTTGCAAATTGCCAATCAATTTGGTTAGTCCATGAATTTAATAAACCAACGAAATCATCGAACTGAAACTTACGGAGTCAAAAAATGTAGTCATGTATATGTCATAGAATATGACAACAATCAGATGTACTTGTATATTGCTCTATGATACGCTTCGTCTATGGACAATGAAAAAAAATGTACGGTCCTTCTGCAAGATGTTTAGTCTACATCTTCTTCTTAGCGTGTCGATGACAAACACATTTTGTAATAAGTCCCTAAATGGTTTTAGCCCAGAATTTTGCCACGCTGACTGCCTCATCAGTAATGTGGAAGTTTTATAAGTACGGTTGTACCTAAGTTCTAGAATATTTATTTGTTTATTAACTGTTCATTGTACACCAGAAGCAGCCATAACAAAGGGGAACTTAGGTTGCATTGTAGCAGTCCTAAGTACGAATGTTGTAAGCTGATCTCAAATAGTCACTATTAATATACGAGTATGTAACTTACCTCGCTTACCAAGTTGTAACTTTATTGTAACAACCATACTACATTTTCTTTATTCCAATAAAATCGATTTGGGATTTCAATATTCCAAAAAATTCTAAATCTTACAAAACGTATTAGAATCTTTTCTTTTTTATATTATTATTGTCAACTTCAGGACAGTTTGAAACGATGAATAGCTTCGATTTGATGAATTATCATTGCCCTAGGTAGCGATAACATGTATTTACAAAGACATGAAAGTTACGTAAAGTATTACACAAGAGTATGTCTATAAAAGATCAAGTAAAATCTATTAGTTATACTGGCCATTAATAAGATTACTTCAATTTCGTCTATACTAAAAAGTGATAAATTAAATAGCAGAAGTAAGATCAAATAACGGGAGGCGCCCAAGCTAGGTACTTATTGATGGCCACCTTATCGGCAGTGGTCATCATCGCCCATAAACATTTGCAACATCAAGGGTTACCAATGTGTTGCGTGCCTTGAAGAAATTTTTTCACGTTTCGCTTGACGAACCCCATGCCATGTGGCTATAGCAATAGACTCTCACCCCCTATTCCTCGGGGCACTCTTACGTGTTGGCAACTGTGAGTATCCACTCGTACATAACTCTCTGACTATCCTTTCGGGGAGAAATACAGTCGTGATTTTGTTCCAAATTCAATGGTAATACATCTGGTGTCATGATAAACGATCTGAAGTTGTCGAACCGATCGAAGTGAATTGATGAGAAATGAACTGTGCGTTTCATAGTTTATCTAACGTTGTCTGTATTGTCAAGATTATAACGAGATTGATGCGACGTGACGTGATTCTTTTTCACGTGGATTTATTTTATTCGTTCGTTCGTTAGACCTTTTTATCGTTGCGCTGCTAGACACAAGTCTCCTCTCAGAACGAGAGGGTTAATGCCATAGTTAGCTACGCTGGCCAATTGCGGGTTGGTAGACTTCACACGACTTAGAGGATTTTTTTTTACTATCATAATTTATTTTATTCAAATTTTATTATATTTACTTCGAACTTTAATTAGTTGACAGACGTATTCGAATCCCGAATATCTTATCGGTATTGTAATTATTAATCGATTCGTGGTTCCTTTATTTTTAATACCAATGTTGTACGCATTATAACAGTACTCGTATGTGTGTAGAACCTAGAGTGGTGATATAATAATAAAGTGAGTTGATTCTGATTTGATAATTGAATTTTGTTTTCCCTGTTCCCTATCTTGGGCTTCACAGATGTAAAAATGTCTGTAGGCAACGGTGACCAGTTGCTATACAGTTTTCAGTGGGCACGTCTGCCCGCTTTTAATAGAAAATAGCTTAGTGAAATAGCGTAGGCGCTTGCATCGAGAAACTAAAGATACGGTTTTGCTCAACATAAATGAATCTTTTAATATCGTACGAGACATTATAAGAAACACAATAAATGCAAAGTTTTTATATTACATGTAATGTTAGCAACAAATATTTTAAGACTTTTCCAAAAACTATTATAGCTTTTATTTAAAAGGGATGCTTTTATTCGAAAGTCGAGGTGAAATTGAGTTTTACATTATTAATCATGACGAAGTCCGATGTAAAACTTCAATTAAAGCAATTAAGTATCATGTCAGCTTTAAATTAAAGCGAATGTTAAGATGTAATATTGAACCTTATAGTTTATAATATAATAATATAACAACTTGGTCTAGTTCGCTCATTGTTATTTTCCATCTTTCAGCTTAGAGGCCTCGTATCTACGCATAACATTGGAACATTTCAAGGTCAAATGTAAAATAAATTTCTAAATTAAATAAACATTTGATTTTGAATTTCGTTCACAATAATAGCACAATTTTCTAACTTAGTCCCAGGAGTAGCTCAGTGTATGGATTAGCGCCTGGTGTATGTAAAATGGATCACCTCATTCTATGATGGTACTTATTACATAACAAATGAATTGTGGGAATGTACTACCCAACTCTACCTACCGATTTGGGAAAAACAGGCGTTATATTAATACTGAATTTTGTTAAAATTCGTTGATATACGTATGTATTTTGTTCTTAATGATAGAAATAAATTTATCATTTAACGTAACAGAGATTCGCCGGAGAACATTTCCACTATGTAGTATAATTTTATCCGTCCGTGCCGTCGAAAGTCTTCATTTCATTACGCTGAGAGGTATTAAGGAAAATTATTTACCACTCCGCCTCACCTCGTGCCCGATAAGAGCCAACAATTTTCATAAATTACGGAATTCATCGCGTTTCAGTGAAAAGAAATTAGGATACCTACTGGATTTATTATATTTTCGGGAATTCACTGGGAAACAATTAAACGTTCAAGATCTTGCTATTAAAATACGTAGCTTATGTTATGGCTCTTATATTTATAATGACACTATTAAATAGCCATTGGAATTTCAGAGAAAAAAGAAGAAAAGTAGAGCCTGGATCACTATCATAGGAAATGGAACAGTTGTAGTGACTCAGGATTTATTGGGTATAGAAACCATGCCATTATATGTATATTTAAGCCAAAACCTTTTCTATGAGAGAACCTATACTTTATAAAGTGTTGTTATATATCCCAATATGTATGGATAACTTTTAGTTACTCGTAAAATTCAAGAAACCCGTTTTATGTAACGTTGAATTATTAAATAATAGGTAAACCAGTACTGGTAATGAACGTAAATACCAAGTAGTATCTAGGAGTAACTAACAACCCATACTGCTGTTAAAATTTGAAAAAAAAAATGAAAGCACGTATGTTTGGAGGTAATTAAAATTAATTTTTTTTATTTAATTTGCTTTTGTTTACTTCCAAAATTACAGCGAGGGAAAATGCCTACCGCTTAAAATTCAACTGTATTTTATTGAACGAAGTAAATTCGTATTTCACAATAAGCGAATTCACGGAAATTCCCGACGGCTTCGAGAGTACGGATGGATTAAAAAAATCACATCGAATTATTTACCCGCGAAACACTAGGGATCTTTAAATGGTAGGAAATATTGATTGGTAAATACAAACGGGAATATAGACCGATTATTGCGGAAGGGTTGTGATTTTAAGGCATGCGGTTTACAGTTAAATTAATAAAGTATAGTAACGTACGGTATGGTAATATAAAAGAAATAAGAATCTGTATAGTGGTATCTAAGTGATGTTTGCTTAACGAGTAGTTAAAGAACAGAGCTAAAAGATACTCAAGTCTTTCTCGTACCTCATAAGGTCTTATTTCCTATAATTTGTCTTACTTTGTTTACTGTTTGTTTTGTTGTTGAGGGAGCAAATGGGCCCCGGTTCGAATGCTTAACCAAAGACCACGAAATCGTAACTTCTGCATCGTTATACATACATATTATTGACATTATGATTACATTGTATGTTATTTGCCTCTCGCTGTATTTCACATTGAATATGTGTTATTTTTATTATTATATAACCACGCCTACACCCTTAGGGGGACGGTACGGTGCATCGAGTGTCAACTATCGATCGCTATCCTTGCAGATTTACTATACTCGTAAGAAAAAATGCCAAAACACTGCACATCTTTCAGTCCCTACAGTTCACAAATTAAAAATTTATACGCGTTCCACTCCGCAGGTTCCCAGGAAAGAAAGTTCAGAAATATTAAGCGCCTATAAATCCAGCGTTTTGCATAGGAAATGAGAAAAACCGGTACAGTACGAGTGGAAGATTTTTTACAAGGATTCCAATTAAAACATTTTCAAGTTTAAACATAACATCACGCTTGTAATTCCCCAATAGGGTAGGAAGATTAGTGCAGTACATTACCACAACTGACTAGTCTTGTTATACGTCTCACGATGGAATAGGGAATAAATCTATTGGCATACGACAGGCACAAATCCAGATTTTGAGCTACTATTAGGAATTGCAAGTAAGAAAAACCCTATAATACATATTTTGAATACTTACTTTCAGGCTTAATATGATTACAATCTTCTTTATAAATCATCATTATTATCATCAGTGGCGTGCTATCGGAGAGGCCTATGTCCAGCAGTGGACGGGAGTAGGCTGATAATGATGATGATGAATTATTAATTAAGTAAATTTTTTTACGTCTTAAATATATACTTCTATGTTTGTACGAGGTCAATATATTTTTCAATATTATTATTGATTTTGCACTGCAAATAACGAAGTTTTCTGAAATACTCGTATATATTTCTTGGTGCCGCTGAAGAAAAAATCTGCATACTGTAGAACCCTAAAACGTTTGTCCGTGGAATGGCAGATAATGTTTCAAAGGCTTTGTTCTCCTCCGGTCTCTCTCTGACGTTGACACATCTTCTTCAATGTTTTTGTTCACCTGTCCTATTTGGAGCGAGCGCCCGTACAATGAAAAATAAAAAGAATTTTTTGAAACTGAGAATTCTGGGTGAATTGCTTCAAGTGTTGAATATATTTCTCTTCTTTTCCCACTTTGTTCACTTATAATACATATTTTATAGCATTCCTTTTCTTCTTTCTTTCACTTTTTGCCGAAGCATATACTGATCGCAACTTTGTATTTATAAATTTCTGTACATAGTTACGTGAAAATAGTTATATCATAGATTTCTCGTCAACAGTGAAAACTCTTTGCTTACAAGGAGATAAAATTGGAACCTGATTAATATTAATATCGCGTCTGTAGTCCCCGAAGGGTTAAGCAGAGGAGTGTAATACATTCCCACGTTTGACCAGTTACGTTTGCGTCCCATGGAATAGGTGGTGAGCCTGTTGCCATGTACTGGCCACATATCCAAGTTCTGAGCCACTATTAGAAATTTCCACTAGATAATCTAATTAGAAAAACTGAATAGTGAATCTAAATGCAAACTACTGCGCTATCACTACGTTTTACATTCTTTGTGGATTTTGGCTAGTGTTAAGATACGCGACGAATATAAAATATATACTTGTAAGTAGATAACCGTCTCTGATATCGTTATTTTTAGCTCTCGTTACAGATTATAGCTCAGTTTTATTAATTATTTGATCATCACTTTGTCAGTAAACTTGAAATGAAGACTTATGTTAGCTTAAGTGAAACTAACAACCTTTGCTATTTTTATAATACAGTAAGATTTAACACTAATAATTTTAAATCGAAATCGGGCCATGCCCTTTTGGATTTTTCGAAAACAAAACAAGTTTGCGTATTGCAAAGTCTGCATTGGACGTGCGAATAGTCACAATAGAGTTAGATATAAAAATGATAAATTATATTCTACTTAACTATATTTATAGTTAATATTAAATACTGTGGAATGACAGGTTATATTATAAGCTATTTTTATCATACTACAATAAAATTTTTCGATTTGTAATCTCATTGTTACACAAAGTTATTAATGTAGATAGAGGTACTTGAAATATAATACAATTCTCAAAGGGGTACGCATTCGATGGGTTCCAATCCCAGCGAGAGACGTGTTTGATAAATTTCTTTATCATAGTACAGGTATGTGATTATTTTTGTGTTCATGATGTTACTGAGGCAGAAAAAACCACTAAGTACCTTCTCTGCTAGTATTCGCAAGGTCGAGTCTGAAGGTCAAATTTCTGAGTAATGAATTTAGATGTCTTATCTGGGTTTGGATGTTTGCGTTTTATCTAAAGCACCTACGAGTGCCTAATTTAACTGCAGATAATAGTGTAAGAATTGTTTAAGACTACATGAACATAATCTTTTAACGAACAAAGAATACCATTAATGTTCTGTTCCTTATCATCATCATTAGTCTCCCTTAGTCTACTCCTAGATATAGGGATTTCCTATGGGAGTTATGCTTATAATCATTTGTTTAGTACAGTCGGGGATCGCAACCCCATGACGAGCAAGTCCGAATGATGGACGGAAATATATTGTAATCTTAAAAAATAAATAAAAATATATAACGTAACTTCACGCCTGTAATCCCGGAAGCGGTAGGCAGAGGAGTGTAGAACTCCCACGTTTCACCAGTTACGTTTACGTCACATGTAATGGATGGTGGGTCTGTTACCATACATCGGATGCAAATCCAGACTCCGAGTCACTACTAGAAATACTAAATTAGAAAATTCCAATAGTACCCGATCCGGGGTTTGAACCCAGAACATCCCGATCGACAGTCGCGCTTCCAACCCGTGGATTAACGAGGCAGTCAAATAAAAATATATATCTATTGAAAGTTTTGTATGTGAGAGGTAGAAGATAAAGTTCAGTTAAGTATACTACATAGGTATAATAAGAGACACTAATGCTTCCATGTGTAAGAGCCCCGGCATTGCGATGTGAAAAGAAAGTTAAGCGCTAACAGAGTCGGGGGTAGATCTCGTCGATATCGAAAAATTATGTGTTACTTTTTCAACTTCGGATCCAATCTTGTTCATCTAGTTCGTAAGGTCCACGACCTATTGAGCGTGCCAAAGATTACTTCGTCAATTCGTAATACCTGTTTCTCTTATCTTCTGTATATAAGAGTATTGTGGTATATATAAACGCGTATTCTGTACATAGCTACTACATGTTGTTTCCCACAAATTGGTTCGCGTGGGAACCTTCCCATTTGTCTTACAATCTTTACAAACTAGTGATGGTTTAATGCTGTTGATTCCATCCCCTATATCGGATCTGTGGTAAAAACAGCGTGCGTGCCAACTTTCTGCCTTTATGAAATTTATGCGAGTTTTAAAAGAAATATATTTTGTTGTCGCGATGAATGATAACATCGTGAGAACATCTATATCATTAAGAGTATCTTTTAATGGCTTGTTAAGTCTGTCAACCCTCACTGGGCCAGTGTGGTAAACAACGGCGATGAGGGAAAATGTGTGCTCATTAATGGACCATGATATTAATTTAATTTAATTAAATAATGATGTTAATAGTGGAACTTTAATACATTGTTATAACTACTCGTATATGCTGGTTAACCTATTTTCTTTCGCAGGTTGAAAGCTACATTCAAACCAAATATCAATAAAATAGGCTTAACGCTTTTGTTTGAAAACCTAACACACCAGAGCTACGTTCCCATTATAATGTTAATACAGATTCGATATTTGAGCTCTCTTATATAATACATGTTTGTTGTTCGTTTTGTCTCAAAAACAATTGTTGTAGAGACGATCTTATAAGAACTACGAGGATCTAGAACATTTACAAACTATGTAGACTATGAGTAATATTAGCTTATCTGTTTGTTGTTAGTCTAAACTTCCAGATCCTAGAATTATTGTACCTAAAATAGTTGTTGATAATTAGCGTAGTCATAGTTGTTCAAGGACAGAAGTTAAGACCATTACTGAAATCTATTAAGGGAAAATCCACACTGGAAACCTACATAGGAACCCAGTACTAGCACATCTATATTGTATAAGATATAAAAAGGACGTCACGAAAAGACAGTTTCCAGTTCACTGGGTACAGCGACATTCAAAATGAGCACGCAATAATCTGAAATCGGATACAACTCTAATGCTCCCCATAAATCGCCGGATATCGCGGATGCCACAAAAGTTATGGTAGCGTCATAAATTGACTGTATAGACCGTTATGGTCGTGGTTCTGCTGCGTGGTCGCTGGACCATCTATCTGTTTCACATAAATATATTGACTGACCTTTGATTTACACGCGTCCTATATAGGACAGTTATGTGCATCGGCTAGCAGCGAATTCAATTTCGCTGAATAGTAAAATAAATATATGTTTTACGAGTCGTGAAGAGAGAAGAGAACCAGTATCTGGAACGCAGCGTTAATTGGTAATTGATTTTGAAATGTGTCCGCGCGTAACGTGAAGTTTATTGGAAGCGTCAAACGAAATGAGATACTTTCGAGGCAGGAATGGCAGCTGAGGTTTCATATGTTATACAATATTCTAAAATATATTTCATAGTTTTAATGACGATTATTGGTAGTTACAGTCCTCCCAGTTTCCAAAAGTATTAGTCAACGAAGAATGATTTTGTTGACTGACTTAACTTCAGTTAGTTTATATAATGTGTAGGCTACTTTTATCACATAAAAAAAATCTAAAACTACGACGTCTCGTCTGCGAATTCTTTCGTTTATAAGAAACAGGGTCATAGGCGATTGAACGCAGAAAAGGGAATGTTCGTGCCTAAAATATCCAGGTCACTGAACCCTTGGAAGTGTGGCTTCGGCTTGCATGAAATTCGGCAATTTGCGACAGGGCGATATTATTTTTGCAGCGCTAAGATGAAATTTCCATGACGAATACGCAATTTTCACCGGATGGAAATTAATTTCGCATCATTGAAACGAGAATTTAATTTGTGCTCCATTCGTGAGATCGTGTAACATGTTTGTAAAACGTTCGACACAGGTACCGGGATATAATAAAGGGGTATAATTTACAAGTGCTGTCACTACTGAATATATATTGAAACACGTACAATTTAAACAATAGGGTACGTTGCTTCACTGTGAACAATATCGTTGCCAACGCTGTATTACGATGCATGTACATACATATATTTACATATGCTACATAATTATTCCAGCAACAATGTGTAGGATGTCATTCATACGAGGAATAGTTTTAATTAAATCACAGTACATACACAAACAACTGTTAATGAATTTCCCTGTATTATATAGAATACATAGTGATTAAATTATGTGCCGTTTCATATCACGTATAGTTAAGCCTAATATAATATCTAGTTTCAGACCTCTACGAGAACTTTCTTCACGAGCTTCTATCGACAGAAGCGCGGCGGACACTGCACCTCCAGTTATATGTCCTTTATGTATATACATACATACGTATACGTGCAAACACATATATACACATTCTTCGAGTCAAGTGTACACAGCTTTAGCTTAGCTAAACGCTGATTCGTTTAGCTTAGCTTAGCTTGGTTTCAAACTGTGTTTCATATTTTGAACTACTAAAATTGTTATTTACAATAGCTGGAACAATAATTAGCTATAATATTATGCTTAAACAATGGCCCACGAGGACGACCTCGAAGTATCTTTTAGTACATATGTATATAGAAGGATATAATTCTCTGTTTTCGTGCTTTGGTAAGTAAATGAAGTAGAACGGTTTGTCCACGATATTATATTTGTAACAAAAGTTAATACTTGTCACAGGGACTTGTGGCCGTTGCACACTTTGAACAAACTGAAACCTCCACCGCAATAGAACCTTTGTTGAGTGTCCTCTATGCTGCCTTTACTTTTAAACGGAGTTATCTTGTTATTAAAAATATTTAATTTATTTCTAATTAATTTCTTTAACACTGTAATTCTTTTATCATTCTATATTATATTATACATATTGTATATAGGTTCGTAGTTGTATTCCTAGTTGTTGCTTGTTATATTTTAGCGTATATACCCTAAACAACTAACAGTTTTTTTTATTTATTACAGGCAAGCGTTTGGTTGTAATTTCGTCTGTTGGTAATGTCGTCTTATTACCTTATTAAGCATTGATTCTGAGAGGTACATTTCTTTTCCTACCTTGTACTCTTTTTCTGTCTCCTGTTCTCATCAAATCGGTTCAACAGCTTTGACAGACAGGCTTTGCCAGGCAAGAACTACATTTGCTTCGTAATAATAATACTAGTAAAAATAATAACTATAGAAAAAAACAATAATTGTACTCTGTGCGTGTTTTAAGCTTTCTTTAAACAAAGGTTAGTTGATGAAAGATTAATTTTCGATCCGCATTCCGTTCGGTTACAAGCTTGTACAGCGTTTCCATTATTCTAAGCGTGCAGTTCTAATTAATGAATAGCGCTGGCTCACTAATCACACGCTGCAATATTATAACGAGGACACAGACACCCTGGTTGTAATTATCCATGGACTGTCTATCAATCAAAACTAACAATAATTGGAGGGTCTCGAGTATGTGTACGTAGCTATTAAAACGTTATGTTTATTCAGTTATTTCAGTTTAATTCTAAGACAAGGACCACAAACATAACAAGCAATAATAGTGCCCAAGTTAGTGACATCTTTGTTTATACTGTTTTAGGGGTAAAAGCTGCATATTTATGGAGAGTTACAGTCGAAGCTTGTTAGGAAGTGGTAGACTGGCAGCTCAATTATTTCAAGGTACTTTCCTACAATTGATGTACGGCATGTGGAAAGAGAAAAAAGCGCTAAATATTCACAAGGAACGTTTTACAGCGCGCCAGATCCGTGATGGAGTAGCCTGACAACATCGGATACCAAATATCTGTTTCTTTGCACATGTAAAGCGCTTCATTGTTATGTTTAATATAACAATGAAGCGCCAATAAAAATACGATTGAATTAACATTATTAGATGTAGCCGTAATTAGATCAGTATACTACAACCTCAGTGTGAGGTAGAGTAAATTTTAATGAACATATTGTATACTAACTAACGACCTGTCTACCTTTGTATCTAACTCGTATAAGATGTGAGTTTCACATTACCACAGTTACAGCTTTAGCTATATTAATTGTAGTAATATATTGTAGAAGCTATCTCCTAAGTGAAGTGATATATTGTACTGGAAATTCCCTGGGATTTAGTTGCTCTTTTACATTAACAATGTCGATATACATATTTAAACAGTTTACCGGAATAACTCATGTACATTTTCTGACTAGTTTCGGATCTATCCAAATTTGTTAATGGACTCCTGCCTATCGCAGTGGTATTTAATAATGTTTGCATGTATTTACATGCCTACATGTGTATATATGTATATATATATACGTAGTGAAATTTACATATAACTTTGATAAATAGATCGTAAATAATTAAGAAAGATATATACAAACGGTATGTATTTCATGTAATAAGAAATACGCAAAGTACTCTAACGGGAGTATACTTCATAATAAAATAAGTGAAACACCACTGGAAGAACTTTGATATTATAAATATCGCACTCCTGTTATAACTATTATAGAATCAGAAGATTGGATATTTTTGTCTACATATTACAACTACACACAAGTTCAGAATTATTATTATGATGACATTAATATATTAATAACGCTTTAGTAGAAGAACTGTCAATTTAAATTATAATAATAGGTATCAGGCGTTACTTTGCACTACATGTTTAAAGGTGGTTCCACCCCCTACCCAAAAAGGAATGAGGGTGGTGCACCATCTAACATTTGGTTCACGAATTATTTCGAAATAGTTCTGTATTACCTAATGTTATTCGTATCCATAGTTAGAACAATAATTTACCCAGTGTGTACATTTTTACACCGCTTAATGTAATGATAGTCGAAATTTTCTTTTATTAAACACTTTTTCCAGTTATGTGGACTAAAGTACTCATAGACTAGACCCTCCCCTTACTTATAGTTTTGTTCCTCCCAAATCATATACTCTACCTTTTATAACTTACAAATGTACCACCCCAGCTCGTAATATTGTAGTAATATTTTGTTTTTTTTTTTTACTGGAAAGGAACAGAGCATTCTTTAATGGACCGGCATGACCATACAATATTAATAAAAAAGATTTTATCTTTTTAATGTAGAGTCTCCCTTCTCGTCATAAAAATAAAATTCGTATTGCTTTCATTACTTTTAATTGAAATGAATGTTGTAAATTGAATCGTACTTGCTAAGGTATCAACAGATCCTGCGACGCTCTCCCTTTCATCATTAGACTTATCAAAGCAAAGTAAAATGTTCAAGGTTTTATAATTTATTTGCTATTTATCTTGTCTATAAGCTGTTTCAATTATGGCCTTGCAACTCGCTTTCGTCTACTACCGGAATATATATCGTGTTAAATGGAATGAACCCACACAAAGACATCCCGTTTGCTGCATCAAGCCAAAACATATTACTGCATTTAACCAGTATAGTGAGAACTTGTTACATTTTACCTCAATTACCAAAACTAAATCGAACGATTCTACAAGAGCACGTATGAAATTTTGTCTTTGCAATTATACTCTTTTGACATATATACCTACATGGAGTTACTTTTAGATACTAAGGCAACAATGATAAAAAAGGCATTTTTTTCGGAATATGCGTTCTCGTTGTCCAGCATTACAAATGCAGTCCTGCCTGAAGTTTTGATTTTAATTTGTATATGACTAGAAACGGTTTTTAAATTAACTTTCTTGTTATTTTTTCAACCCACTACAATTCCACTGTTAGAATACGGGTCTCATGTTGAGAGGGTTAAGGCCATAGTCTGACACGTTGGCCAAGTGGGGTTGGCAGACTTCACACACCTTAGAAAATATTTTTTTTTTATACATTCTAAGGTGTGCAGGTTTCCTCACGATTTTTCTCTTTACCGTTATCAAGTGATATTTAAATTTAAAACGCACTTTTGTAAAGAGGTGCGCG
>DWMG01002182.1:0-13677 GCA_018244855.1 Elbella merops | reverse complement strand
TAGGCTGCGCTATACCGCAATCAGCCGGTCGCCAGAGCCTCGTCTGTTATAGCAGGGTGCACCAAGTGCAGGTGAGGGTGACTTGGGCTCCTAAGATGATAGTTGGATGATGGTGGTGGACGTTGGCCTTTGTCTATTTCTATAATAATACAAAGTGTCTACCATAAATAGTAATTGTAATGAACTCAAACCACATAAAAAATTATGATTTGTATCATTTTTCTCACACCATATATCATCTATAACATATGCACATTGTCATCTGTTTTGACAAAGTAATATGAATACCAGATTTACCTAAACATGATATTAAATCATTTACATTATATCCACAAAATAATAGATAAATATTTAGTAAAACTAGAAAAACTATTTAGTACTAAAATCAAAATATCCATCTTTTCACCGGAAATTGTTATTTATTCTGACATTAAATGCTATTCAAACCTACAACAACAACAACATCACTCTATCTTAGTCCACTGCTGGACATAGGGTTCCCCTAATGAGTGCCATTGTGCCCTAAAATAATTAAATAAATACTAATTCAAACCTATTTTTTAAAAATCATAAAATCATGCAGAAAATAACCATGTTTAATCTGATAAATATTTTCATTTTTTATAACAGAGTAAAATGAAAAAGACAGTATTTATAAGAACAATGTGGTAATAGCCTTAATGTGGTAATAACTATAATCCCTCAATGGTACTAAAACTATATCCAAAACAGAAAATTTCATTCTGTAGTGTAAGAACTGTAAATTCAAATTCAAATTATTTTATTCATTATGAGGTATATACATACACTCAATGAAGGTCATGTTTTAGTTAAATACATATACTTATACATCGACTTTGTAAGAAGTTTCGGGTGTGTAAGAAGTAATAATCACAGACTACTTATTAGTATTACTCATATTTGTTAAATACACTGCCACACTGACCATTTTCACAAATAAAAACACTGCTATTAAACGGCCAATAGCTTTGCAACGGTATGTACTGGTTCCACAACGATTTTTTTTGGCCGCTTTCAATTAAGCAATGTGTCACTATTTATTAAATAATAACTAAACTATAAAATATTAGCCTCAAAACAAGCAATACAAGAACTCATTTAATATATACAGAGAAGTAATAGAGTTGGAATGTTGTTACTTATCAGTAATATAATAAAAGTCAAGTACAGAGGGCAGTATACTTTCCTACCATAACAAGATGGACACATCCTTTCAATACTTTTAAGACATTAAAAATATTGGAAAGTGGTGTATTAAATCTATGGCTAATCTTATCAAATGTAAGTGATGTTGACATAAATATTTAAATTGATTGTATCTTTACATCTGTCGTAAGCATGTTGCTATAATTACACAATAATAAATCATAACAGGTCTCCTGTTTGGTCGTGGGTGGGAAACTGAAAATGTTTTTTATAGGCAAATGATTCGTTAACAGCATGATTGTCTAGTAAATAGTGATTACCAATCAATGTATTGTTTAAAATCTGGCGGTCACCGTTAATCCGACGAGCAAAACATCGGACAATACATATGCTCAGTTTGCCCGACATTGTTTCGCGACTATAAATAGATCTTTCTCATATCCAACACTATCGCACTTACCCTCAACCATTTTCTTCAATTCCATCACAGTAGTGGTTTCCTTCGCATCAGTGAAGATGGTTAACTTTTTTCGCCTAATCATTAGAAAGACGTCCTGAAAACAAATTCCACCTTTTAGGTTACGACTCAAGTTTATCAACCTTCATTGACAGATTGTTCGGTAATAACGATTGTTTTGTTTAATTTTATATCTATATTAATCCACCAACTTACCATTTTGTGGTTATTTTTTAAAACTATAAACTAGCTTATTATTTTACATAAAACGCTTCAAGGCGTATGAAACGAAAATTAAATATTGAATGACAGCAAACTAAGCACAGATTATGTCGAATTGTCACTCTAAGTTCATGAAGTCACAGATCAAATATTATATGAATATTGATGCGATAGCATACATTTGCACATACGATAAATGGATATGTAAACTTTTTATTAATTTTTTGAAATATTTCGTCTGATATTGACAATATTCGTTAAACCAGCTGAGCGAAAATGTGTTATCAAAGATCGCATCCCTAGGTAAATGTCATTCGGCGTCGTTGAAACGTTCGAATATCATTTTCTGTTCACCTGTCTTCAATTCAAATAATATAAATTACAGTTTTATATCATGGATTGAAATGGTGTTTTTTGTCTATTTATCACGTTAGTAATTTAAATATACTTAATCAATCGAAAAATATATCGCAACGAAACATTAGATAAGGAACGATTGAAACTTGATTACTTATTACATTGTTGTCACAACATTTCCTCTATTGAACGTATTTTTCTACGCTTTGGAAAAAAAATACTTAGTGCAAAATATATTTTTATATCACCATGTAATGTAATGTCTAAACAAACTTTTAATCTTGAATATATTCCTCTTTGTTCCTAGTGAAACATGCAACTGCGTAATTTAAAATTGTGAAAACACCGATAACCTATACAAATTATTGTCGCAATATGAATTCCCAGATTTGTGTAAATTGTAATAACAAAAAACCCGTAAATTTGACGACAAACCGACTAGTTACGGAGAGCTGTGGTCATGTGAAGTGTATGGACTGCCTCATTCACGAGACGGCGGGTTGTGCGGCTTGCTTAAGAGAGGGGCATGATCAAGATGCTGGAGATGTCCAAATACCAGAAGACGAGAACGAGGAGCCAGCGCCAGTTTTCGATACCCCTACAGAGATACACGAGACTGTTAAAGAGAACCAGACTGAACTTGAAGACTTAAACAAGAAGGTGAAACCGGAAACATCCCATGTTAGGATAGAAACAGGTGATTTTTTTGCTGTATATTACATATTTGTAGATGCTTCTGAGTGACTGATTTAATAAACTTGTCACTAAAAGAGAAATGCTTAACTTTATACCTATATATTTGTTAGTTTAATCTTTATTGTACCTCACCAAAAAGGCATATCAACGGTTGATAAATCGATGACCTCCATTAGCATTTTTCATCTGATATAATTTTGTATCCACTCACAATCGTTATATTATAAGCAAATCTAAATATTGAATTGTGCATTACTAAATTACAATCAATACATTACTAACTTCATGATATAACAATATTTTTATATATGCAAAATAAGTAAGGTTGATTTTCTTTAGTGAGTTCTATAATTATCTAATTCTATGTGAATTTTCTATGTAATTTTACAATATATGCATAATCCATTCATTTCAAAATACACAATTATATAATTTTTATCAAATATGTTTTCTATTATTTATTATAATTAGACATTTTTTTAAATAATAATATATATTATTGTTATAGATAAATGACTTTGTAACCCTTAAATGCATGAATTAATGAATTTTATTTAAAAAATAGGGTTATAATATTTGAAATGAGTGGAAATCGGGAAAAATATTAAAAAAATTATCTTATAGGGTTTTTATTGAAAAATATTAATGATTCATTTTTGGTACAGTATGCAAAATAGACATAAAAATTCTTTAGTTAGTATGAAAGAGATTGTAGCAGTTGTTTCCTTTCTTGGAACAAATAAATACATTGCATTTTGTGCATTTTATAAAACTTTGCAGTTTACATCCAGGCCTCATGCATCTCATGCAACTTTCAATTTTTACTTGGTTGTGACCAAGATTATCACGATGAACGTCAACAGCTGGTAAAACTTGGCATCCTTTTTTTCTTTTTGTTTGAAGTCCTGCGGCATCGATACTACTGTTACTTGGACATCCTCTAGTAGGTTGACTCACAGCAACATAAGTACATAGTACATCAGCAAGCTCTCTCCTACACTCTGCCAGATTCATTAGTTTTCTCGGTTCCAATCCCTTTTTGGTCTCAACCGATTTGTATAGAACCCAAGAGTTTATTATTGCGACGTCTAAAAGATGGTAGAAAATTCTCATATACCACTTTCTGGTTTTTACTTTTATTCTGTATCTGCCCAAAAATGAATCCATTCTATACTCTCGACTGGTTCAGCGCCTACATAAATGAAGAGCAGTACCACCTGCTTATTATCTTTTCAGCTAACAGACGCAATATCTCCTCCATTGACATGTGTAGTAAATTCCACATACAACCCTCTAGGCACTTGTTTCTTCATCACATCCTGTTTTGAAGGTAACTTACAATTTTTACCGAGTCGGTTTCTTTGCACAGTGCCTATACATTGAATACTTTCTTTGGCAAAATAGTACATCAAGGGCAATGTAGTATAGAAATTATCATAGTAAATAATGTGATTGCAATTTCGGGGAATTATTCTTGCAAGTTTTATGACTGTGTGTGACACAACTCCTGAATTGGGCTCATTAGGCAAACAATCTTCTTTTTCTTTACCAGAATAAATAATAAATCGATATGCAAAACCTGTCAGTGAACATAAAACAAATAACTTGAAGCCCCATTTGTGAGGCTTGTTGGGTAAGTATTGTTTCAAGAAATGACCCATTTTGGTGGAACACATCTGTTCATCAATGGACAAACGTTGAGTAACGTACTGGAGAATTTTTCATTCAAATGGTCTATTATTGGACGAAGTTTATGAAGTCGGTCATGCTGGGGATGGTCTATTGGTAAATAATTATTATTATCATTGAAGTGAAGAATAAGTCTTATTTTCTCAAATTTATTGGCAGACATCGCTTTTATTATCGCTTCAAGCCCTTCAAGCCCATGCTTGTAGCTCAATAACTACGTACACTAGGATAATGGTAAACGCTCATGTAAATCAATATTCCTAAATACTTCCTCAATTCTCCTAGTGTAATAACTTCGGGCCGATCAGGTTTAGTTTGTACAGCGTACCTTTTTGTCTCGCTTGCAATATGTACTAAAAACTCTTCAGTGAAAAAATATGAAAAATACTGAAACGGTGTCTGAAGATTAATCACACATTCAGGATAACCTTCTGAGCCACGAAATGTAGTTAGATTTTCATTATATATCATCGGCTGTCTTTTCCATATTAGTCTCTGAATATCTCAGGTTTGCTTGGGTATAATACAACTATTTGATGGTAGAGCATCGTCTACAATCAAAGGAGGATCGGGAAGAACTTCGTCATTTTGAGTATTATTATTGCCCGCAGCGCCGTCATGATCACTTTCCAAAATATCTAACAAATCTTGTTGGGTAGGATAAAAATCGAGATCATCGCCATCTGATTCCAAATCATCTTCAGAAATAGCGCCATCTTCCAACAGCCGCAACCAAAATTCAATGTCGTCGTCTCTCAGATTATTTTCAGACATACCTATAACAAAATTATAGACCACATGCATACCACACCAAAACAAAACCAACAAACCAAAAAAGGAAGCATAGTACTAAATACATGTCGTAATTATACCATTAGTGTATGTTGTCCCATTTTTGCATCAACACGAAATAAGCCCTCCATACACATGATAGTTACGGAATATGGACAAAAGTACTAGCAAATTAATAAATAAGAGCCTTACCTTTAGAAAATATTTTTTGTTTAACGAATACACCAAAATATTTCTAAATAATCCACTTCCAAAAGTACGTAAATGAATCCGATATCAAAAATGCGCGCCAATTGGTATAACGTCAGAAAGATACAAATATTGAAGTCAAATGTCATTATTTTAGTTAATTTTTGATAAGTCAATGGACAAAGGAAACACTGCCATTCAGCCAAATATATCGATATCAAAACTTGTCGGATATCCGCGCAAAAAGTTATTGATTCATTTTTAGAACTCTATGCATTTAAGGGTTAAATGATAACACATTTCATGTTTACAGATAGCAATGGTAGATACTTTATATGTACACTATGCAAGAAAAAGTTCCATGCACGGAGTCAGGTGGCTTACCATGCATACTGCAATGGACAGAGAAAGCCTTACCAATGTCCTGAATGTAATAAGGTGAGTCTTTAATATATTTCCTTACTCTTTCTAATTGTTTTAAATATAATTAGAATATTAGTTATAAGTTGTGACATATAAATATTGTCAATGTTTTAGAATCTGTGAACTGTTCTGTGAAAATGTTGTTCTTTTAATAAGAGACACAAATTTCTATTTAATATGATCTGTGAAGCAAGTAAACATGTGTGGTACATGCTTGTTTGTCAAACCACAAGTAAATTACTTTTAATATAAACCTTATAAATAATTTAGAAGACATCTATCATTATGTTATTGTTCCAAGGTTTTTGAAATATTAAAGGGGTTTAGCAAACCTACATCCATAGACATCTGCTTTCACAGAGAAGTTACCTGTCTTGAAGGATTTTGTTAGGCTGTTTCAAGGAGAAAGCAGTGATAACTTAGTAGTTAAGAATTGAGCCTCACTCCAGGGGTGCAGGATTCAAATCTATAGTCTGCACCTCTTTACAAAAGATGTGTTTTAAATTTAAATATCACTTGCTGATAGTGAAGGAAAACATTGTGAGGAAACATGCACACCCTAGAATTTATAAAAAACAATTTCTAAGGTGTGTGAAGTCTGCCAACCCACACTTGGCCAGTGGTGGACTATGGCCTTAACCCTCTCAATATGAGAAGAGACCCATATTCCAAAAGTGGAATGACAAATGGGTCAATTGTTACTTATTTATTAATTATTATGTTTCAAGGACCCATTTTTAGTGGACCTTAACCTCCTCCTAATGAAGCTTGCTCAACAATGTTTGTAGTATTCCTTTATTTAGAACTGAGTAGCTGATTAATTGTTTCATGTATTATATTGCTGCCTCTATTCTGTTTTATTTATTTTATTTGTTTATTAGTATTTTATAATTTTATTCATCCTCAATAGAAGCACAAGAAAAACCAATGTATAGTCATACAAATTGATCTTGCTATTTACTAAAAGGATTTTTCATATTTACGATAAAACTTATGTATGAATGTAATACTTTGACTGTTAAATATCATGACATTCATTTAACCTATGTCTAAATTTCAGAGTTTTGCAGTGCTTTCCCACTTTAAATACCACATGAGTGTGCATCGGAACGAGCGAACATACTCCTGCGATGTTTGTGGCGATGGCTTTTTTCAGATGTCCAAGCTTCAGCGTCATAAGCTCAAACACACCAGTTAGTGTTTTCTTTGGCTTTTCTTTGTCCAAGTTGCCTCATCAAAATTGAGGCAGATATTTTACTTAGTATATATTAAATTTTGTTTTAGTAAGTGACTATTGCTTTTTTATTAGGATTTTAAATGCATTTGTTAATATGCCTTAGAACATAATAATAACTTCTAGGTTATTGGATTTCAGAAAACAGGCTTTTAAGGGACTGGTGTTTCAAAGTATATGTAATTGACCCAGTGGTCATCACACTAAGACATGAAACATCTTCAAATTGATATATAAAAATTGGACCATTGTCGGTTAAGGTCATATATGAGCACATAGTGTTACAACCAAGAAGATTTCATCTACCCTGGGGTATAATATGTATGTTAAATTTATGTATGTATGTTAAATTTTCTTATAATTTTACAGAAGAGAAAAAGTACGCGTGTAGTCAGTGCAACAAAGCTTTCAACAACGTGTCCTCCCTACGCAAGCACGGCCTCACGCACACTGAGGAGCGCCCGTACGCGTGCGTCGTGTGCGCGCGCCGCTTTCGAGACTCCTCCAACTACAGGAAGCACCTCACCAAGCATGAAGGTATGTCTGCCAAATATCCAAAGTAACTTATGGTGTATATTGTACTCTTGTTTTCAATGCAAGAATTTATTTATTTCATCTTACCCTGTCATTTTTCACGAGAGTTGTTAAAGAATGTTCAATATTTGCAAAGCAAACATATTTTTAAAGTGCTGCCATCTATAGATAAATGTTAACGAAACAGGTATAGTATTTAAAATATTCATTTATAAGTTTCATTATCTTTTGTAGAGTCGATATCTTTCACGCAGGTTCAATAAAAATAAACGTGGTTTCATTTTTTCTCAACAGAAACGGAATGTGCTTGTACAGTCTGTGGCAAAAAATTGGAATCCCGTCGAGCGTTGATAGAGCACGCGAAGTCCGAACATGAGGGCGAGGGCACGAGACAAGATATAGGGCCACTTACTAAGGGCCAGTTGCGGGCCCTGGAGGCCCGGCCCAGGCGGCCCCACCAGTGTCCGCGCTGTCCGCAGGCGTTCCATTCCGGGAAGGATATGAGAAGACACGTTGCAGTTCATTCTGGTAAGTGTGCAGATTTCTATTAATTGTAGAGTTATAGAAATATACTTCATTTCATCTCATACAGAGGTTGTTCCACCTCAATTAAATTTAATAGCAGATGCGAAGACAATCCATGTGTTCTGTAGGTGAAACCCATATTTTCTTTAAGTAGTCGTGTCCTTTAAACCTTTTACACTCATTTGTTAATATTATTGGTAAAAATGTAATTAAGAACAAAATTAGATGCTATAGGAAAAAAATCACATTTACTACAAGTAAAATAAAATGTCGACGACCAATAACTTCACGCAAATTTAAGAATGTACAAAAAATTTACTCGTTTTGTACATTTCACATTTTAGTTTATATTTAAATTCAATAAGGCCTAATAAAAATAAATTTACCCTTTAATTTTCATTTATTACAGATTCAAAACCATTTCGTTGTAAGGTTTGTAACCGTCGATTCAGAAGAAAGGACAACCTGGAGCGCCATATTCGGAACACGCATCCAAACTACGATACGTCTACAGTAGTGGAATGCGACGAGAGCGCACTTAAACAATTAAAAACCAGACAAGAACATGAAAAAATGAACACAGGTGAAAGCTATCAAAACGCTGAGAAGGCCAAATTAGAAATACTCAACCCGCTGCCACCCCTATCGCAGGAAGTGATACAAAAGCATTTAGACGGAAAAACAACAGACGCAAAAGAAATAACCGCTAATAAAGAAGTCAATGAAAACGTAAGTCAGAATAGTCAAGAAGAAGTGACTTTTATTGATAAGTCATACATTTTAGAAGCTAACAATGCAAGAGAAAGTGTCATAGTCGGCAAGTGGAACGCGACAATAGATAGAAAGGTGGCGAGTCCTGTGCCGGAATATGTTCACAAAATTAGAAAGGCCAACTCTATAGCGTGTAGAAAAGACGTTTTACTTCCGCCCATAGACGAAAGGAAATTAATAGAATTGGAAACCAAAAACAATTTAAACAATCTAGATGTAGGTGCGCCCGTGAAGAATATGGAGATTTATAAGAAGATTTTGTATGAGAGAATAGAAAAGGATACGAGTGTGACGAATGAAGAAGTGAAAATGCATCAAACAAGCCCAAAGTTGCATTGGAGAAGGAAGTTGAAACTTAATATGAATTGGTAAGCTTAGACTTTATTATAATTATTATTTTATACAAGTTTCAATTCTATTTATTTAACATAAATTCCAATCTGTGCTTCAATGCTCTGTGCACTTTTATGTCACAATATTGACTCATTTGATATTACTTGTATTCCAGATATTGTATAAACAGAAGGCTGAGGAATGGTTGCTAAGTAAAACAGACAGGTAGTATAAGACTATTAAATCAATATATCCATCACATGTTTGTGTCTAACATGTATTAGTTTATATTTAGTCTTTTCCAATATCTACTTGTTACCATATATTATGTGTACCAATTATACCACTAAATTATACATATTATTACGACCCAGATTAACATTGAAGAGACAACTGAATATTTATAAAAAAGTATGTCAGGTTAACTGTTGGCTTCTGCTAATTTTAAACTCTCAATTACAATTCATAATTGGATACATTGATAAAACATAAGATTGTTTCTTAAACTGTTATAATTTTTTTATGGAAGTAATTCAGTAAAATAATACAATAACAGTCAAAGTGTTTTGGCAATATTAGTTCTTCAATAATACAACAACGGAAACCAACCAGAAAGGATCAAGGCTGATATTCACTTTCGTTGCTAAAGGAGATGTTTAACATGTTATTATCCTGTTAAAGTATACCAAACTAATAATTGTCATTGATGTAATTATTTGCTACAAGCAATATTTACATTTTATCACATCAACTACATATATATACTGTATATGTATACTGGCTCAATTTTATAGATAAAAAAGCTTTCTCATTTTGATTACATATGTACTGCCTTAGTTCTCACATGTTTTTCTGGATGGCTAAGTAGTTTTAATAATACTTCATTATGGACTCACTTTAGATGTGATCTGAAATATCATTTTTCAATTAGTGCAACTGATTACAATATATATCACAATTTAGAGAATTGATGTCAGAGTTCACAGTGACACAGTGACAAACCAAAATGGCACTAACATTCGATACAATGAATAAGGCATGGCATGCATATTGAAAATGTCCATTTGATGTATGAATTGGAATAAATGTGTATTAACACTATTTCCACCAATAAAAGGTATAGAAAAATCTTTTACAATGTAACATAAATTTTTTTTAACCTGACCAAAATGACGAAATGAAATGTAGCTGATGAGACAGCAACGTTTTTATTATTATTCGTGTTGTGTTATATGTTCAATATATCACACTACTTTCTTATTTTCAAAACAATGTGTAGTATATAGAAATCCATTGGCAATTTGTATGAAAACTTTTGTACACTTTGTAAAAAGACTGCAATATTTACTCAAGATATGTATGATAAGATAGTCTTTTGCTATGACTGTATTGTTTTGCTCAAGTTGAGCTTAAAGGGTTGTTCGCTGTGGTGTATTTGGGTGGAGAGTTTGATAACCATATATTATAAAGAAGCTTTGAATATTTATACCTGTATGCACCAACTGAATGAGATTGTTGTTTCGGTTGGATGGTGTGTACACAGCCTTATTATAATTTGTTTTAAGTATAACTTTGTATGAAGGGTTTTGATACTTGGTCATTAATTGTAGTCAGTCAATAAAAATACTAACATTAGTTTTAAGACGCGTCCAAGACGCTTTAGGTATTTTATAAACTTAGGCTGGAGTTTTCTGTTATTATTACACAGACGATATTTCATAAAATTTAGTAATATTGTGATGGGATTGGCCAATTTTTATTTATCAGAATTAAAGGACCATAATGAAATTATTGATTGATCTCACAGATGAAATATAAAAAAATGTGATTATTTAAAATTTTGGTTTCTCTGTATCATATAAAATTTTATATTTTTAAACATTCTTTTTAATATTGTCTTTGACTCCGTTGTAATTAAGTTGTTTGTATGTCTGTGGAAACGATGACAAAAATTATGATAATAAGTATGTAGGTTTAATTATTTATACGTTTTCTACATTTACAGTGGATAAAGTGTGATTTAAAGTAACATTAAGGTTGCTGCTCCATTTTTGAAATGTAGGTGTAAATGTTAAAAGTAACTTTCATCAGCCATCTTTATTGTAGGGTGGATACAAAGCAAGACGCGATGCGTTCCGTTTTAAACTGCAATTCTAACTGCATTTAGTACCAAGAGGTTCATGATCGAGAATCTTAAATACCTATGTTATTTTAAAAAATACCATCGTCTTTTGTATCGAACAATTTACACCATAATAACTCAGTGCCTTTTTCAAAATCGATATAATATATGTATGGATGTGTGTTTAAAATATGAATTTTCCAGTACAAAAATTTTGCTTTTACATTTTTAACGAGTGTTGAAATAGTGTCATTTTTATACATGATATAGTTTTAAAGTGGCTGTATGTTGTCGTGAGCTGTACTTGGTCGCTAAACATACAATTAAATGTGAAATTAGTTTACTCTGCCAAAAAACAATAACCTATTTATTATGGTTATGTAGTCGATTTTATCGAAGTATAATACCTATATGAGCGTGTCGCCGTCAATTTTTTTTCGTGCAGTTGAGGTTAATGACGATTTGAGAAGGTTATATATATAAGAAAAGAAATGTTACAATAATTGGAAATGAAAAGTAAGGATTTCATATAACGTTGATAAGATAGATGTTTTACCAACTATCACTAGTTTACTACATAAAAAATCGACATTTTTTAACTCCAATAAAATATTTTTACCATTTTTATAAATTACTATATGATTTTTAATTTATACGGCAACCACGAGGAATTTAAAGATGAGGTTAACTTTCCTCACGACGCACAGTATTATATTTCGATAGAATCTTTAGCGTTTGTGAAAAATGTTGTCGTAGTCGTAAACGTGGACTGAAGATCGTGATCTCTTGTACATTGATCTCAAGTATAATTTAATTTTTTTAAGACGTCGCAAAGTATTAGATGGGATGTCTCTAAAGCGCAACACAACAGTTCGATTTAAAATTACATTAGATTAATTACCGTATTCAAAATATTACACTCGATATAACTACAGGTTTTATACAATTTTTATATAGCATTTTTCAAAATTTGAAAATGTAAAACCTAAAGTTATAAAACCATCCAACAGTTTCTCCCACTAAAGTTATGCCGTGGTCCTACGGCAGTTTCGTACCTTTCAATAATAATATAGAAAGTATGAGTTTTGTATGTTTAAACTTTTATATCAAAGTTTTTCTTAAAATAGAATAATTATATGTAAAATTCCTATAATGTCCCCTTGACAACTTCATAATGATTCATTATGTTCTTAAAAAGATCATGAAATATAAACCTTTGGTCGTTGCGTTTTGTTCAATATTTGCTATGACGAATATTGCTAATATTACCATAATTCAGATGTCAGCGTGAAGTTTATAATCATGTTCCAGTTAGGGTTTGTATAGCTTTAGAATCGTGTTAAAATAATGGTTTCTGCAGCATTTAAATATGTTTTCTGATCTTTACATGCAATTATATTACGTTTAGCGCCTATTGTTGACATTTTTCAGAAGATATGTTTAGTCACCGGATGGCGCTATGGTAAGGTGTGGCGGAATTTTTTTCATTTTTGTTATACAATTATTGCACTTTATATTGAAATTTATGTTTAGATATCACATAAATTTCAATATAAATAATAAAAATATATATAGCATAATATAGTGAATATTAACCGTGTTCAAAGGTTACTGAACTGGATTGATTCTGTATTTTGTGTGAAATTCCAGAAAATTTTGAACAGTAATACTGGTTTGTATTGAATTCAAGCTTATTATATTATATAACAATAACTTCCCTATAATTTGTATCGGTTTGTGTATTACTACTAATTTTTATCCTATAGCAATTGTTTATGAACTGTATGCAATACTTTAATACTATTATAATGAAATTCCAACCATTTGTTTGTTTCTATTTCCATATCCTCAATTAATATTAATAAGTATTAACGGGAAAGTATGTCTTAAATTATATATGAACTTATGACTTTATTACACCTCTTAATATTGTTGAAATAAAGTGATCTCTTTTAAAAACCCCAAAAACAAACAATATTTATTTGAATTTTTGGCATATTGCTTAAAATATTTCAATATTTGAGTAGTAAAATTTTAAATCACATAGTTGTATAATTATTACATATTAAAATAACGTGAGTAATGTGTGAAATACATTTTCTCTAAGATCACAATATGACGAATGCGGACGTAAACAGGTGTAGGCAACCGTGTGTATCTCCCGAC